>OZ023321.1:9154985-9175434 GCA_964007375.1 Ophion obscuratus
AAACTTTCGATCACTGGATAATTGCCGAATAATGTTAGAATAATACTGTATAGTATTAAAAGTATAACTATATAGCATTAAAAGATACTATATAGCTCTTTGTAATGAATTATATTATTGTAATATAATTGTGTAATTATCCAAAGCGATCCGAAGTTTTACGATTATATGAAGTGTTCGAAAACTGTTGACCAGCAGTGTATATCAGGTTGGTAAAAAAGTCTTGCGACACTAAAGTCCTCAGTTAAATATTTTTCCTCGTATATTACGAGCTTCTTCTGACACAATAAATGCGAAGATCCTCTCTACGCAATAACAGAAGCTGTCTGTAATTATGAAGAGATCATCAGAGTGAACATTCTTCAAAAAATCGATTTTTTTGCATTATCCAATAGTATATAGACGTTTATCAAAATGGTCAATTTTTGGGGCGAAATTTGAATAATTTCGGTCGATGTAGCCTTTCTCAGAGGCCCCACGTAGCTAAAATGACAGAAAAAACTGTTTAAGAATTAGAATGGGATGTACCACCACATCTACTATACTCACTGAACTTAGCCCCGTCAGATTATAATTCATGTCGAGCTTTGGAAAACTATTTACGTGATATGCAATTTGATAATCAAACGGAGCTTCAAAATGCCCTTGAAGAGTTTTTCAATTAAAGGATTTCTGGACGGGTGGCATTCAAAATTTACCAGAGCGTTGGACACGAATTGCAGATGAAGAGGGAGACTATATCACAAATCAATGTTATCTTTATAAAATGTCATGTTTATTTCGATAATGTGTCCTTTGTGTCGCAAGACTTTCTTACCAACCTTATACACATACACTACGCCCAAGAGTCGGTAAATTCATAAGAAAATTATTTAGGCGTTTGGCAAAGTATAATTGGAGATTAATGTTGATATGATCAGGTTGTGACCGGGTGGCCCGAAGACGCGGAAATGAGAGACTCGACCCTGGGGACGACGAGAGGATGTTCGCTGTATGCACATCGAGCGTATACTCGATCCTATCGAGTTTCTCGTATGCCCGTGGACACGGCCGTGAGTCAGTGGGACACGTTTCGCGATATATATTTTTATACATATATTTATGTGCCCTGAAACCAGTATTCGCAGCGCATATAGCGATATTACGAGCGGTGGACCTCGCTCAATGCCATTACTTCGAAAATCGTGGCATTCGTCGCGATATCGAAATTCGTGATCTCACGCATACTTTTTTTTTGCATATCTTGCATTATTTGTTTCTCTCGTTGGGCTCATGACGACAACTCACAGTTAATCATGAGTACAGATGGAATTTTTGATTTTCACAAATGGTCCTTGCAGTTCGTTATTATTTTCGATAAGCAGCACATATAAAAGATGGAGAAAAAAACTTTAAATGAAAGACGAAATTGGGTAATTAACAAACATTTACAAACAATAAGGCATGCTTTGCCAGTAAATCTGTATCTTTTTATAGAATAAAAATATTTGCTTTGTTTGTAATTTTCGTGGCTTTACCTCCATGGAAATTTATATACGCAAAAATATATTGCAAATTTATTTTATTAATAATTATAATATATGTGAAATGTATGCTATATATTGAAAATATATGTTGCATATATGTGCCAAATTCTATTTTTCGTAACGTTTTTATATATGCTATGTATATGCGTGGTATTACTGTATATCAATGTATCATATATCAATGATATATGTAGCATTTAGCCTTCATATATACCACATATATACAGATATGCGGAGCATATCTGTATATAGTGTTTATATGTAATAGTGTACTTTAACTGTAAGTTAAGTTTTTTTAAGTTTAAGTCTTAAGTTTTATTAAGTTTAACTGTAATAGTGTTTATACACAGCATATATTTTTTGTCAGGAATATGTATCGGAAATGTATGCGTCATATATGACGCATAAATGACATATATATGAGTCATATATGACGCATACATTTTTGATATATTTTTCTGACAAAAAAGTAAATTGAAAATATATGCGTCGTATATGCCTCACATATGCATCATATATATTGTTTATACGTAGCATATATTTTTTTGGTCGGAACAATATATCGAAAATAAATGGGTCAAATATGCGTCATATATTTGGTGCATATATTTTGTATATATACGTATTATTCTATTTTTCGTCACTATATATGCGACCGATATATATATCTGTAGCATATATTTTCTGCATATATTTTGCATACATAAATTTCCATGGGGGTAGAACATTTTGTTACGGAAGTGGAGGAAAGGATACGATTTGGGTGCGGTTTGGTGGGTACGAATCCCGCATACTAAGGTTGTACGGACTATTCTTATTATCTTATGTAAGATGTTTAAGAATCCTACTGAAAAGAAAGAAAAATAGAACTGAGGTACTTGATTTGCCAGTGATAGGATTGCAACGCCGACGAAGGCGAGGGGACAGCTAGTAAAATAATGTAAAAATAATCAAAATGGTGCATAAAAGACTTCAATGTGTATGCAGGGTTCATTCATATGTGTGTGTGTGTGTGTGTGTGTGTGTGTGTGTGTGTGTGTGTGTGTGTGTTTGGTGTGTAGAAATCTACTAAAATTTATAAAAGTATAGCCCTGGGGGGTAGTTCTGCTATTGATTGGATTGCAGTATGCGTGAAAGCGAAATGTCAGCTGATATAAGAATATAAAAATAATTAAAATGGTGCAAAAATGACTCGTATATGTTTACGGTATTCATTCATTTATATAATCACACACACACACACACACACATATATATAGAGGAATAAAATCTGGATACTTTTAATAGAAATTACCTTTTTTGATATTCGGGCAGAAAATGTATATTGTGCTACGCCGAAATGATGCTGTAATGTTTTTATTTTAATCTGTAATGTTTCTACTTAATATTTGTCTTAATAAGCTTACGTTGATAAGAATATTAAATATAAACGATAATAACCGAAAAATAGTCAATAAATGCGAAAAAATGTAAGTGTCCAGAATTAATGCCACTAGTGTATAAGTAAAAGTAAGATTTCAGTAGAATCTTACGAACAATTAAAAAGTTTAGAATTGAAGGGGTGGTTTTCCATCGATAGGATTGCATCGCAGGCGAAGTCACAGGGACAGCTAGTACAAGAATATAAGAATAATAAAAATAGCCCACAGATGACTCGGATATGTATACGGCATACGACATACATATATGTATATATATATATAGTACAGGAAGATTCATTGCACGGTGTCGATCACGGAGCAGGGTACCGCTCGACATTGTCCCCCAAGATAGCCAAGTCTTGTACTATCGGGTTTCCGGTTCGTACGCGATACTTCGATGAGCTTATTTGGCTCGATGACTTCCTGCTCTCGAGCAACCATATCGGAGTTTTTTTTAATATCGCATACTCGTAACGGCTCTATGTATACGGGATATTGCATGCCGAGGACACTCTCGTAGAGAATTACGAGAGCGTATATTTTTTTTCCTGATTGGAGTTCCGCCCGGTTGTATCGATTTTGCGGAGAGTCCGATATAGCGGCGTACACTTAAGGGGAAATACATTAAGGCCAGGAAAAAAGTTTCAGATCTTCGTGATTTTTTTTTTTTTTAAGAAAAGATTTCTCTGCCATTTTAAGTCTTTTAGAGTATTTTTTATCACTAATTTTGACTGTTACATGGTGTTTAAAAAAAATAGTCGTTAAAAATGGCCGAGGTATGACACGGCCTTCTAAACTGCATTTTCAAAACCGCCGTGACGTGTAGCTAAACTAATTAACCGATGCTGATTAAATTTTGTATAAATCGTTCCAACCTCATTGTCTAAAACATGAGTTTGAATGTTTTTGTAAATTAAAAAAAAGTATTTTTTATTGCAAAATGAAATGGTGAAGAAATCTTTCCTTTGAAAAAAAAAAATTATGAAAATCAGCTATTTTTTCCTCGCCTAAAGGTATCTCCCCCCTTAATCATAAAAATGATTGAACGTCTGCCGCCTCTTCCAGTAATTCCTAGTTTATTTACATTATTCTTTGAATTATAAATTACCAAATTGCGATTGGAAATTTGATCGTGGCGAGAAAAATATTCGGGATCTTCGGTCGCTGGAAGCAAAACGCGATTATAGAAGTCATGCTTTAGAACACATTACTCTCTACCAAGTCTCGCCACGAGCACGGGAGTCGAAATATTGGTCGAGTTGGAGGTCTTTGCTCTCCGCTTATGAATCCCCAAACCTGAGGCGGTCGCACTCCCGTAATAATATTGAAATAAAAATGTAACGCGCGTCTATGCGCGTGAGCTGGCACGCGAGCGACGTGTACATGAACCGAAAGGAAAAAAAAACAAAATGCATTCGAGATTCTCTCTTGGTACTCGCGTCACGTACGAGCGAAGCCAAGTTGTGCGCCTTTATAAATATCAACGGGACTCCTCCATAAGCTCGCCCGAAAAGTTCACATGATGTGCGTGGTGTTTGTAAAAAAATAACATCGAAATGAAAAAAAATGCTGGATCGAACGAGAAACGAAACCTTAATCGTATTGTAAAATTTTGGGGCACTGATCTATATTCGCTGAGACAACTATCATTTTTGGACATTTTTTCTGTTTGAAACAAATTGCGTGGAAACTGCTGAAGTTTGTTGTTTGAACCCTTGAGCGTTTTTTCTGAAACCGAACTTTCGAACCTTTTCCTGAAACGGAGCCTTTGAACCTTTTTTTTTCTCAACCTCAGATTCAGGAGGAGAAAAATTTATAAATTCATTTATTTGAACTAAATCTTATTTATTTGTTATTTAATTATATGTACTAAATGTTATTTATTCGTTATTTATTGATCTGAACTAAATCTTATTTATTTATTATTCATTGTGTTGAACGAAAACTTATTTATGGATTATTAATTTATTTGAACTAAAATTTATTCATCGATTATTCATTTATTCGAATTACATATTATTTATTGATCTCAACTAGATCTTATTTATTTAATTTATATTTATCTGAACAAAATCATATGGAATTATTATCCATTTATTGGAATTAAAACTTATTTATTTATAAATTTATTCATTCGTGCGATTCAGAATTGCAGATTTTTTTTACCTTCATAAATGGATTTTGGACTTTGGATTTTGGAAAATGGATTTTAATCCTTTGGATTAAAATCCAAATTCGCCAAGTAGAACCTTAAGAATTGCGGTTTTCCTTTTAAAAGTAAAGTAGTTTCATTAACCTCAACCCCGATCTGACTCAATATTTGATTTCCTTTTTCTCATGTGATTACGACTATACATCAATGTGCAAAACGGTATTTTTCCCACTGTAAAATCGTATTTTTTTTGGAAAATAATGCGTCCCCATAATAGTTTTGGTACCCGAGCCCTAAAAACGACGCAATCCTCGCGAGCAAACTCGCGGACAAAAGCTACTTATAAAATGAAATTGAAACGAATTGCACGAAATTCACTTATCGTTAAATATTGCAAGAAAAAAATCGGAATATTCGATTGAGCCATGCACAATCACCAATATGTTGCACGAAAAATACTTCGGTCCCTCGCTGAATCCATCGAAGATTCTTTGCGCGTCACTGGCGAACGACGCTGTTGTATTTTCACCTCGTTTTTTTCTCTCCGTACTCGTAAACAAATTTGTAAATGCTTTCGCCCATAAGTGTATCATCGAGTTATTTTCCTCCAGCTTTGCATAAGCAACGTTGGCTAACTGGCATCCTATACGGGTTCTAGACACTATATATATATATATATATATATATATATATATATACGGGGTGTCCTGTTATGGATGGATAATCCTGCAACTGTCGATAGGTCAGATCATCTCCTACTACATCCTGAAATTTCAGTTTAGTAATAGTCCCACGATTGTCAAAATGTTGGGCTTTATGTTATTTTTTGAGAAAAAAACATCTGCTTTTGGTTTTTCGCATGCCATTTCTACAAATGATATGAATCAACAATAACTAAGCAACTTTTTAAGTGGCACGATATGCGTAGTACATTTTTTTACACGGCAGGCCATTAAAGTCAATTGTTCGAATTGCTTTGTATGAAAATTCTGCATAAGATCTTTTTTCGTAAAGTTTCCTTGACATTTAAGGTTAAAAAGAAGACTTTTCTAGATAAAACAAATAACCAAGAGTATTTTTTAGAAAATCGGGTCATCAAAGTTATCATTTGTAGAAATGGCGTGCGAAAAAACCGAAAGCGGATGATGTTTTATCTCGAAAACCGTGGGACCTTTACTAAACTGAAATTCCAGCATATAGTAGTACATGATCGTACCCATCGACAGTTGCAGCATTATCCATTCATAACAGGACACCCTGTGTATATATATATGTGTATGTGTATATATATATATATATATATATATATATATATATATATATATATATATATATATATATATATATATATATATATATATAAATGCGTGTATGCATATTACACTGCCCTCGTTTCGTCGCAGCGTGCTCGTCGAGTTAATTGCACGTTCCAACGTACTTACCCCGCGCGAGTGGATCTCGCTGCAATTTTCTCATTGCGAACAGCGCTCCACCCCCCTCTTTCGCTCTCTCTCTCTCTCTCTCTCTCTCTCTCTCTCTCTCTCTCTCTCTGCCTACTGGTGAAATATTCAACGTGCACGATATATAAGTGCTCGGGATCGTTTAACTGTATTATAACGTGTGTGTCTCGTCTCAAACTGCGCTCTCCAGCGTGCATCTATACGTTGGAGCAGTCATCGATAGCGAAAGATTCGCCACGAAGCGGACAACCGGAGAAGCGCACTCTCGCACACTCATCACTCGGTTATCCTGTGGGCCAATTAGCCGCGTATTCACCGTTAAACGGATTAAAATATACAGAACTTGGCCTAACGATATATATATATATATATATATATATATATATATATATATGTTTGTATGGGGATGAGAGGCAATGTAATTATTGTCATATTGGCGTTAAAACCTCTACGACTTATATTCATATCTTAGATACAATCCCAGCAAGATTCACACGTAATTAGCAATTCCATTCATATCGGCAACGTCGAAAGAAATATTTTTCAAAACGAGTTATTTATAAGATTTATAATATATTTGAACAATTTTATTCATGATATAATATCTCTAATATAATAAATAAATAAAATGTACGAAATGAATGATTTATTTTATTCATGATACGAACGTATAAAACATCCTGCCCCGGCTTCATCGCATGTACCAGAAGTGATTCGATTGACATCGAAATGCTGTCTCACGTGCAACGAGTAATGTGTGCGTGATGAAAAGAACTCTACTTGGCGTTTCACATAAGCGAGATTTCCAATTTTCGCAAGCTTCTCGTTTAAAATAGCTTGGTGATTTTTCATAGAGGAGTGGCTTTGTCAATCATCGAGATATCGGGATATTTCTAGTGAGGGAGAAAGCCGCGAGAGTGGAAACATTCTCTAACGGGAATGCGAGTGTGCTGCGGGAACACCTGCGATCGAACGCCGGATCTATCAATATTTGCGTACCGGAAACTTCAAAGAGCCACTCTCTCACGTCTGGGGCGGAATGCCATTCGATTGGAAGCACGGTTTCGTAATTATGGTACGTTTCGAAATTAATATTGCGATATACGCAACGCTCACAATCGACGACGCCTTTTAATACTGAGTAGGTCTGGAAATTAATTAGCGTTTTCCTGCCACCCAATAAATGATCGTGCATTTTCCTTTCATTGATTTCCCACACACACATATATGTACGGGGTGGCCCTCTTATTTCTGCCACCCGAAATAACTCGGTAATTATAGACGTCACAAAAAAATGTTCCAGACAAAAGTTGTACGGTGTGAAGGAAGCCATCAAATGCGATCAATTTTTTTTTATTTCGGTGCAGACGCTGACGCACAGTGAAGGTCACCTCCGCTGTTTCAAGTGGAATGGTAAATTTTTTTCAACTATCTCGTCGAATACCTCAAGCCGCATCAAAAACATTAGGGGGTCAAAGTCGTTCAAGGTCATTCAAGGTCAGTGTCGATTATACAAATCTACATATCTCGGATCACTACCAAATATTCGGTAGTGATTCGAGATATTTAGATTTGTATTTCATTTTAATTGGTGGTTGATACTGACCTTGAATGACCTTGAACGACTTTGACCTCATAAT
Source organism: Ophion obscuratus (assembly GCA_964007375.1). Lineage (NCBI taxonomy): Eukaryota > Metazoa > Arthropoda > Insecta > Hymenoptera > Ichneumonidae > Ophion > Ophion obscuratus. Next base: position 9,163,185 of record OZ023321.1, read on the forward strand.
GTTTTTCATGTGGCTGGAGGTGCTAAGACGGTTGAAAAAAAATTTACCATTCCATTTAAAAAAGTGGAGGTGACCTTCACTGTGCGTCAGCACCACGACCGAAATAAAAAAAATTGATCGCATTTGATGGCCGTATAACTTTTGTCTGGAACATTTTCTTGTGACGGCGATTATTACCGTGTTATTTCGGGTCGCAGAGATAAGAAGGACACCCTGTATATCGATATACATATACATATGAGGCATTCCACGTCACTTCACCAGAGTGTGGAGCACTCCAAGGCTCCAGTACATATGACATATATGTCATATGTATTTCAAAAACCTGGTAAACACACAACGAGTGCTCCACACTCTTCAAACGAATATTAATAAAAAATTTTTTTTTAATAAAAATAGGTGTTACTTCACGGTGTTTAGGAATCCCATAAAATAAAAAATACCAAAAATCCGTTTTTCGTATTCACAATTCGGGGAAATTCTTAAAAATGAAACGAGTGTCTTTCCTTGAGAAAAAAAAATATTTTTGCATATTTTGCCCTGAAATGGATGTTCAACTTGCTCAATAAAATCTAAATTAATTTTTTTCTGGAAGGCTAGAAAAAGACGCACATTTTTGTTTTTTACGAATGTAAATACGTCAAATCCTGCCAAACATACAGCCATTTGAATGTAAAAATGTTAAAAAATAGTAATCAACGAGAAAAAACGTCAAAATTTTTGTTCTTAATTTCGACACTCGGTGAGTATTTTTCAATAAAGTAACTCGATTTTTCAAAATTATTTGTGGATTTTTTTTATTGGCTGAAGTGACGTGGAATGCCTTACATGTGTGTGTGTATAAATGATGTATTATTATATTACTTTTACGTCAACACAATTTATTTTACTCGTATTTCTACATTGAAATAGATGTTACTATCCTCGTTTCATTTTTTGTTTGATAAATATTTTCGTTTGACAAAAAAGCAAACGACTGATCGCTTCCATATTTCCAACGAACAGATTTCCCGTTGATTAATCGAACAACTAACCGGCTGTCTTAGGGTAAAAAATTATTCATGCATCGATAATACCGAATTCATTATACCTTCAATTATCAGGTTGATAAAAAAGTTTTGTCGCAATAATTTCAATATAATTTATTTATTTATATATCTTATACAAAACATTTCTAATCAACAATATATTCGCCATCGGTTTCTATGACACTCGACCATCTAGTTGGCAACTCATTTATTCCCTTTGCCCAAAACTGCGGCGGCTGGAACTCAAAGAAATTTGAAATATCCCTTCTGAGATCATCGGCGTTTTTGATAGTTTTGTTTCTCAAATATGCCTTCAAATGTCTGAACAAATGGTAGTCAGATGGCGCGATGTCGGGAGAGTATGGTGGATGAGGAACGGTATTCCAGTGAAGCTCAGTGATTGTTTTGTGGGTTTCCTTTGCGACATGGGGTCTCGCGTTGTCGTGGAGAAGGTGCACAGTCGCGCGTCTTGGCCGTTTTTTTCTTATAGCTTTCGCCAATTCCTGAAGATTCTCGATGTATCGTGTAGCGGAGATCGTCTTACCTACAGGGAGAAAATTGTGAACCAGCATTCCCTTTGCGTCCCAGAAACAGCACAACAAAACCTTTTGTGAGTGACGATCAGATTTCGGTTGGTGTGGCGGTTTTTCTCCGATAGGAAGCCAGTAGGCTAAACGCGTTCTGTTATCATACAAGACCCAGCTTTCATTTCCCGTCACAAGATCTTCTAAAAACTCCTTGCGATGGTGGTGAAGCAGGAGAGACTGGCAGATGGTCACGCGAGAGTTCTTATTGTCGTCGGTGAGACGGTGTGGTATCCATTGAGCTAGAACCTTCCTGTATCCCAAGTTGTGTAAGTGATTGACTATTGACGGTTGGGTGCAGGCAAGTTCTCTTGCTAGCTCGTGCGTACTTGCTTCCGGTTTTTCTTTGATGCAGCGGAGTAATGCTTCATCATCGATTGTCGACGGTCGTCCGGAACGTTCCTTATCTTCAAGGCTTGTGTCTCCAGATTTAAAACGATTGAATCAACGCTGGACCGTTCGATGAAAAACTGCGTTCTCGCTGAATGCATCCTGTATATTTTTAGCAGCTGTGCTTGCGTTCGTGCCGCGCCGCCACTTGTAAAAAATGATCGCTCGAAGTTGCTCCTGCGAGATCGAAGCCATTTCTGTCCACTAGAACGCGAGCTCGCCTTTTTATACCCTGTCACGCGGAAGAGTAGAAAACATTCTAGAATATTTGGAACATAGCTCGATGTCATATTGCGTCAATGCGTAAAAAGACATTTAAAAAAATTTTGCGACAAAACTTTTTTATCAACTTGATAATTTTGGAAGAACAATCAACCTGAAGAAATACGGAAAATGCAATCCGTTTTGAGAAATGTCAACAATGGTTATAGGTCTTTTGAAGTATTTTTGCCAGTTCCCTGAAAAAGCGATAGGGAGTTAGCGGGGGGAGGAGGTAAGACACGCAGATAGAAAGAGAGAAAGGGACAGAGGTAAAGAGAGAAAGGTTCATCGACCTCGTGTGGAATTGTCGCAGTTGGCCTGGAAAAGGCACGTGACCAATAAAGTCAATAATGATATATATAATGATATATATATATATATATATGGCGATGTACATACACAGTGCGGTCAAACATGTGCAAATGCCTCGATAGATCCTACCGCTAAAAGACACGCTTCCGATAGAATTGAGAAAGGGCATTAGCAGCCACGACACGAGACCCACAGACACGTTTCCGAGCCGCTAAAAGTGCCAAAGAAAAAAAAACAGAAGAAAAAGCGGCGGAGAAAACGTATAGAAACTGCCGATTTACATATTTCGATTGACCCAACAACGGTGACAAGAGCCTGATTGTCTGATTTATAACACAACGATGTGAATAATGTACAGGCCTGCATTTCAAGAGAATAGAATGAGAAATGCCTTGCCAGGACTCTTGAACCTTACGCAGCGAGTTGGAGAAAAAATTTGTAGGAAAAATTGGAGGTATGGAAAATTTGGGATCGATTCAGTGATGCGTTAAAAAAAGTAGAACACTTTTAATTGGTAGTAGATTGGTCCCATTCCCAGGGAGAATTTTTCTCTCTCGGATATGATGAGCAGGAGCATGTTGAAAAAATGGTACAGAATTTTTCGAATTTTTTATCGAGAATCGCGATGGCGAGGCATATTCAATATTTTCCGTGTTTAGCCGTGCCCCGGCTAGCGCATCAACCAGTCAACGGAGGGCCAATACTTCTGTGACCTCGTAGCAAATTCTTGAATTAAGGGGGTATCCCTTTAAAGAAACTTTAAAAAATCGTTTTTTTTTGCATATTGTTATAGTGTGAACTTTCAAGAATATTTTAAGACCAACCGGACGCTAAAATTCTAAAAATTGACGAAGTTACTTTTACTTTATTTTTACACATTTTTACGGATTTACTTTTACTTGATTTTTACACATTTTTACGAAGTTAGTTTTATTTTATTTTTACACCTGTATAAAAATATATTTAAATATATATATAAAATATGAAAAATTAATTTATTCTAACCAATGTGTTACTAGAAAAAAATGCATCATTCTGACCCTTCAAATTGGACTTTCAGAGAAGGAAACCCCGTCTATGCACTAGAGAATCAAAAGAAGATGGGCCCTCCTATACCGGTACGGGTTTTCCACAGTTTCCCCGTACCCTCGGCTAATGCGGTATACTGTAGCTTAAGATGGCTGTGGACGGAAACGAAAGTTAGGTTGGATCAACGGAGTGCCGTTAGGGAGTGATAGGAAAGGGCTTAATTCGGAGGGCTTATACGTAAAATCCTCTAAGGGTATACGTAGGAACTCAGAAATATTGAATAACATAATATTTAAACGATATTTTGTAATATAATACTTTTATAATCATAATATATATATATATATATATTATAATCGTATTTAACTATAATAATAAATCCATAATAATAAGTTTTCTAATAATAAAGCATAACATTGAAGGTATAGATATCGAAACGAATCAATGTAGATATTTCAAATACTTTCGCGAGTGCCGTATTTTGTGGGGCATCACGGCCCTTCTGAATCATTGGTAACTTACAGTGGCGCTTAACAAAAATAAGTCACAATCAATTATTATACCCAACGATACACTGGAATAAAAAAATTCGCGCAAATGTAGTAGAATACTACATTTTTACATTTTCTTCTGCTATTCACATTATTCACATTATTCACACTATTAAAAAAAAATCGCGCAAATGTAGTAGAATACTACATTTTTACATTTTCTTCTGCTAGTCACATTTTTCTTTCATCATTCATATTTTCTTTAAACATTCGGCGACCCCCGAGTTTTGCACGTTTTGAAATCTTAAGAATTGTTTAGATGCGTTGAGCAGTTTATATTGGTAATCTAGCGTTATTTAGTGTATAAATTAATAGATGGAAATGTGGCCTCCATGAAGTGCCGTATAGATGAGACGATTTTTTAAGTTGTCACTTTTCGTTACAAGTTCGGTAACACGGCTTGAAATTTAACCAGTATACTGGGTATTTTTACTAGATTATAGACGAAAATCAGTTGATTTTTAAATATTCGCGTTCGTGCAAGGAATACCGTAAATCTATCAAGGCTTCATACTCAATGAAGCCTTGATAAAGTTAATTATTAAGTAATACAGGTGAAACAAACATGACAAAAAAAACAATTTGAACTGGAAATTTAAGCCTTTAAGTCCACATATTGTGCCACAAAAACAATTTGAACTGGAAATTGAAGCCTTGGTCCACATATTGTGCCACTTGGAACTGACTTTACATTGGACACATACATTCTGTAATTTGAAATTTCGGCAACTTTTTCCTGGGATCGCATCTCTCATACGTCCTCAATCAGGATCGAGGAGTTTGTCACGAATGCGCGGGACCGATAGCTGCAAAACGTGATTTTCATTTTCTCCAAATCGAACAAGATTGTTGACGTAGCGAAGTATACCAGGCGACTTTTTTTTCTGTATTTCTGCATTAGCTGAGACCGTTTTTCGCGGCCGGCTAGGTCGCTTCAGAGAAAGTATAGAAATCGCGTCTTCGAAGCGGTCTGAGCGGGTATAACACCCTTAACGGTATACAAAAACGCCTGGTTTTTACTGAGAATACACTAGTCGTTATATAGAATATTAATTCGATTAAAATAATAAAATAATAAAATACGAAATACATTAGAATAAATAATGTGCGAAAATTAAGTTTTTCAATTTTCGAGCGTGGCCATTGAGATTCTACGATACATGAATGTATACAGGGTGTCCTGTGATGGATGGATAATCCTGCAACTGTCGATAGGTCGTATCATGTCCTACTATATGATGGAATTTCAGTTTAGTAAAAGTCCCACGGTTTTCGATATTTGGGGCTTTATGTTATTTTTTGAAAAAAAAAAATCATCTGCTTTTGGTTTTTCGCATACCATATCTACAAATGATATGTAAGATCTACATTAGATCTTTTTTCATTAAGTTTCCTTAACATTTGAGGTTAAAAAAAAGACTTTTCTAGATAAAACAAATAACCAAGAGTATTTTAAAAAAATCGGGTTAAAAAAAGTTATTTGTAGAAATGGTATGTGAAACACCAAAAGCAGATAATTTTTATCTCGAAAACCGTGGGACTTTTACTAAACTGAAATTCCAGCATATAGTAGGGCATGATCTGGCCTATCGACAGTTGCAGGGATATCCATTCATAACAGGGCACCCTGTATATTGGGAATCGATTTACCGATTCTACTAGTTAGATGGACAGGTATTCACGCGAGCAGGTATACATGCAGCGACCGGGCAAGGGTGTGGCCATGCAGTGCTGCATTTTCTGTCGTGGCCCAGTTCTACTAATCCGACGGAGAATCCCATATAGGATATCATTCGTTGACGATTTGTAAAAATGCAATCAACGATTTACACGAGCTAGAATCATAAGGACATCGGCGAAAGAAATTTTAAAAAGTCGGAATAGATCGCGCGCATTTAGTGTTTAAATAATTAGCCAGGAAAATAACGTATGGCTGGGATGGTTAATGGTTCAAGTGATTAGAGGTTCATAAAAGCCCTATGGGGATGAACGTGATATACGGAAGCGAAGAGCAGAGAGTGAGAGGTAATTTATTTTTATAGGGTTCAAGTTAGATATTGTTTAATCTCTGGCCAGGATTTTGGTACTTCATTCACCTGTCGTCAACAAACCTTCGGTAGGTTTTTATTTGAAAAAATGAGTAATACACTTTCGACACTTCTTAATATGTCTGCATAACTCAAATACGGCAAATATGGAATTAAATTGTTGGAAAAAAATCTTGAAAAATTTCAATTTTGGAAAAGTGAGCATTTTATTGAAAATTCGTCTCGGTCAAAATGAGCCAGTGTTACAACGAAATATTAATATTAATTATATTCTTAAATAAATGTATACTTTTCATTCAATGTTTATTCATACGTATTCATTGAGTATCTCGACAACTTGCAATATTTTTAGTTCGCCAAATAAAAAATAGTAATATTTATTCATAGTTTGTAGAATAAGAATACTTTCATAACTGCAAACTGCATATATACTATTGCACTGAAAAAAAAAAATTCGTTCATCCATCCAAAATTCAGTTCGTTTAACAAAATTGTATCTTTAAATACGTTCAACTTGATTTTTGATTGGCATAACAAAACAGTATAGTTTAACAAAACAGGGCAGTAACCAGTATAGTTTAACAAAACAGTATAGTATAACAGGGCAGTAACCAAAGATACATTTAAACTATCTGCTTATTTAGCATGTCTGAGCAACTGTTAAAACAACAAAATTTCGAAACACCAAAATGCATTTTGTACATTCAACGATTCTTTTTTCTCAGTATGTGCATGATATTATATACATCATTACACATTATATATATTCATAAAATATTTAATAAAAAATATACATTAATTCTAAAATATAATTGGAAGTATTTTAATATATCTTCAAATAATCAATTACATTATTGTGGCACTATTATTTTACAAGTTATATATATATATATGATTTTATGTATAAATGATGGACACATAATTTGCAACCTACAATTATTACAATAAAACAATTAATTATGTCAAGATATGAAAGTATTTTCTTTCAGCAAATTTTCCATGCCAAATAACAAATACGTTCCGTTTGCCCCTATGTAAATGGCCCTGAAAATATAAAAATTGAATTGAGCCCCGGTATAGACTGGTCAAACGGGTTTCTTTTATTCCTCCGCAGCGACGATTTTGACACCACGCGCCCCAGGCACAAGTGCCACGTAAGTGGGTTTAAAATTCCCCCAGCCCCGAATTACCCATGTACGAATAAATCAGACAAATATCTCGGCAATAATTTCACAATACGGTGCACCGCTCAGACAATTTTTCCCCACCGATCCATGGTGCTCGTTAATTTGGCTTCATACATAGAGGGTACGCAAAATAAATGGTGAGATTGAAAAAAAATGGTTGTCAGCATAAAAAAAAATTAATTGTTCCTACACGGTGCGACATCATTCTCGAGACGCTCCGAACGAGTATGGCAGGCCTGAAAGACCGTAAGGATGCAATTGAACCGCGGGCATTGAACGCACTATACACCACGAATATAATACCCGCATATGTGGGGGCGGGATCCCAGTGAGCTTTTGAATCTTCCCAACGGTTCTCTCAGCGAAATTGTATTTCGAAAACAAAACCGTAAAAAATGTTGGTTTTGTCCTCGATAATGGTCTCCTGCTGTCTAGTGTTTTTTAAACGAAAATACTAACTTTGATATTAAATATTCTGAGTTGGAGACGGTCCACCTCTTTGAAATGTTGCAAGCAAACATGACCGTTCTTTTCACCCCCAATAAATTTTAATAAATGTTGTCAAAAGATCATGGATTTTTTTATCTCCACATATCTATACCAATGATATTATACTACATTTTGATGTAATATTAAATTAGTGAATAATATACAACCTGTATATATGGATAAAGTCCATTATCTTAAAATATATATATAAGGTCCAATAAATATAAATATGTAATGTTGGAAACAATTTATTTTCACAATTAATACTTTGTAGGTTCTCTCTGTACCTTAAGGCAGTTACAGTGGTACACCACTGTAACGGGAAAAAAATGTAAATTTTTTTGCATTTTCTCAAAGTATACCTACATAGTCAAGAATGTGTGAAAAAATATTGTCTTGAAAATATTGAAAATTGACAAAGTTACAGACGATTTAGTGAGAGCAGGTAGGGCCACGATTTATGCATACTGAAATGTTCAATCACGTTTTTCTCGACCTTTTCTCGACAATTTTCAATTAAAAAAAAAGACATTTCCGTAATTGCCGTAGCTACTGTTGCCCTTAGCTTTTTTTTAAAATTAGTATTTGTTAAGCCAGTGAAAATTTCGCCAAAAGTACACTTTTTTAAACAACTGCCATTTCGCAAAATGTTTTTTTTTCAACCGGCTACGTGCAACGAGAATTACATTTATTTAGATTATAAAACTTTTGTATTTTTATTTTTCAGAGTACCCAATGTCACGTTATCACTCCAGCCTATGAACCACATTTTTTATACGGCGTCTTTATTATATCTCAATAACGTTGTTAATTTGAAAAAAAAATTAAATACAAATTTACACGAAATGCGTACAATGTGTGCTTGATAACATACCTTTTTTCCAAATTTTAAATAAATAATCCAGTAGACAAAAAAATTCGGAAAAAATGACTTTTTTCGGCACAGTGGTGTCCTCCCTCTATAATAACAGGAGTTCATTTTTTATAAGGATAAACTTGATGTGCCCAATACTTTTGGCCACAACTATATAAAGGGTGTCTCAAAATGACCTGACAGTTTAATTTATTAACAAAACGTATTATTTATTTGAAAAGTACGAATATTTTCGTATTTCGCCAATTGGATATTGCATCATCATGAGCTTGTGTCAATTGGATTTTGTAAGCATGCCCGACCTTTCGTCAAAATTCACCACGAAAAAAATGGCGCGCAATTTAAGGCGGGAGCCTGCATTAGAAGGGAAGTTTTTTAGAAGGGAAAAAACAAGTGGCCCAGTAAACATTGAGGTATCTTTTCATGTATATTTGAAAAGTACAAAAAAAATGTTCAACTTGAAACAATAAATGACTGCAGATTTATGAGCTTATTTCATGTGCATCGTGCCACTGCAGTCCCCAATCGGCGGGAAAGATGCAGCTCGTAATTCTTGACTGAACCAAATAAACCAATAAAATTTCCAATTGTCATATATTTTTCTTCTGGGTGAATTAAGAAAAAGCTGAAAAAATGGTGAAATTATAACTTCTCTCGGGTTTGAAAAAAATGTGTTTAAAAAAAACACTTTAACGTGCTATAAAAATTATTTAACAAGACTTTTTCAACGACTTTTTTAATTCACTTAGAACAGATTTTCATACCGAAGAAAATAAACTTTGGTTTGATTTAAACGTTGTTAAATTTTTTTGCTATCACGATTTGGAAAAATCATGAAGCTGAAAATTGGAGAAAACGCGCCTTAAAGTTTTCAATATGAGGAAATATCAATCGCTTCTCTGCTTTTAGCCGTGGATCTTCGAAAATATTTACAATTGGCCTCTGTAACTTTGTAAACATATTCCTCGATAGTTTATCTATCGATTTAAGCAATTTGAAAAAACGATCTTTTGGATCTTCTAATTCAGGCTCCCGCCTTAAAATGTTATGTCATTTTGAGACACCCTTTACATGCGTATAGTACAGTGGTAAAAATATCTCACGGAGATCGTGGTGTATCGCGGTGCTAAAGCGGGATCAACAAACGGTCGAAACGGGGCAACCGCCCACCTACATACCGCGACACCTACCTCCATCCGCAGCCTACCTATAACCATATTCTTTACCTGACAAAAGATCGAAACGCACACACGTGCATATAAAAACGAGAGGAGAAAGAAGGAAAAGAACGAAGGTTCTTTGCAGCCTCCCCTTTGCGTCCCTGGGTTGACTAACACAAGTAAACCTCTCTCTCTCTCTCTCTTTCTCTCTCTCCCTCTTCTCGTTTTCTATCTCACACAGACTTCTCACATTCACGTCTCGAAAGTTTCCTTGAGATTCTCACCTCCCACAGAGAAAATTGGCCTCACCATTCTCCTCGATCAATCGCTCCGTACGATTATTGTCCTTGGTTTTTCGTATCGGAAGAAAATACTGAGAAAAATGTTTACACCGTTGGTTCGACGTATCGATGATGCGATGGGTATAAATAAATGTCCATTTTTACAAAAAACCACGGTGGGGTGAAATTTTCCAGTCTCTTGAATTTGGGGATTCTGGTTTTGGGGGCATAGGGAAATTTGCTTTATTTTTCGCGGGCCATTCTCGATCAGCGACTTCACATGACACTTATCCAGTCAAATGGATAATCTGATCAAATGTGCCAGCTACAAATTTTTCATCCTAAATAAAATATAGCCAATACCAGCAAAAGAAAAAATCTTCAAATTTTTGTCACCTAAATCACTACATTCTTGCTTTTTTCCACCTGCATTTTCGAAATTCGCGAAAAAAATGGAAAACCATTAAAAAAAAAGATCACACTGTATCGAACCCGCTCTCGTGTGTAGCATCGTTTCGGAGCTCGGAGCGATGAAAAAAAAAAGAAAAAAAGAAAATAACATTCATCACGTGTGAATGGAATTCTCGTTGGTGTATCAGGTTCCCGCCATTTTGAGCGTTGATATTGTAATTGCGCATAGAGATTGTTGAATAGTCCATGGCGCAAATAGTGGAGAAAACGGAAACGGGGCACGTCTTCACCCTCGTTATATTTTACTCTCGGGCTTTACGAGGCAGCATATGTAATAACGCGTCTAACTTCCAAGAGTTCTCATATGTACGAGCGAATTTTACCGCATATCGTATTGTTTTACTGCTCGTTGGACGTACAAGCAATAATTATTATTAGTATAATAACTATAATAAGTGACAATAACAATAATGATGATAATGGCTATAGCAGTAATAATAATCATGACAATAATAATAACAGTAGCGCAATAGTAATAATAAATAAATAGTGTAATAAAATAAATAATAATCATAGTAATAATTATTATTTCAATAAATGATCATTACCAATATTATATTATTATTATGTATCAATAATACATTCTCATCTTTATCGTTATTAATATGACAATATTAATCTTTTATTAAATTAATTATGTTAATGATGAATCAAATAGTTACAGTAGCAATAATAATAACAATAATAAAGGTAGCGCAATAGTAATAATAATAGTATAATAAAATAAATAATAATTTGCAATCATAGTAATGATTATTATTACAACAGATGATCATTATCAATAATGTGATTATTATTATCATGTATCAATAATATATTCTCATCATTATTATGATTAATACGGTGTTATTAATCATCAATGATGCCAACAACAACAACAATAATACTAAATATAAATAACGATAATAAATATGAATAATAAGAAGAATTATTATGGTCAGTACTATTATGATAATTGTACATAAAAATAAGTAAAGAAATAAGTGAAGTGAAATCTTATACGTACGTTTGCCGGTACGTTCACCTCTTATGCCTATGAAGTAGTCCTGCTTACGGAGCACATGAACACTCGAGACGCCACAGATCGAGCCCCGAGAGAGTTCCGGAACGGAGGATCCCTCTCGCCTCTGCTATTCCGGTCTGCGTCTATAACGATCCCACGAGCACACTCGATCGTATTTTACCCGTTGTTGAAAATAATAATAACGATAATAACAACACTTCACACTTCGCGAATAAAATGTATCGAGCTTAAAGTTCGACGTTCGTGTATTCTTAACAGATCGATGGACGATTAGAATTCGACCGATAATCGCTACCGATTCCAACGGCTGGGTCCGCGATGTTGATGGGAAGTTTTTCGATAATTCAATATCGATGTCCAGGGAATAAAATTTATTGTACAGGACTCGCGGGTTACTCGCGGGTTTCAATGAATTCAGGGTCACGGAGCTCCTTCCCTCCGGCCCGACGTTTCGAGACTGAGGCCCAAGTCGTACGAGGACTCTGGTGAACGGCGCCACCACCGTCGCCTTACCTTTACCTGCCCACTTTGAGAGAGATAAAGAGAGAGGCACAATGTGGT
>OZ023321.1:9175634-9275634 GCA_964007375.1 Ophion obscuratus
TAACCGAATCGGCGATTCTCGGTTATCTTCGGCCTTTCTTCGCACTATCACGTGTATTGGTAAAGAACGTATATGATTATGCTCATATCGTGTGTGGGTGCGGATCCGTGTGTGGGGAAAGGCGATTCTGAAGACACTTGACTTCGAGCACCGTCCTCGTAGATGATGAAGCGTGCAATTAATTTTTTTGCATTGCTCCCAGTTCCTGTGGCAAGCTACGAGAACCATGGAATTTGGACGATTCTTATTTAGCGATCTACTACGAATTTTGTTTTATTCCCATTTAAAAATAAGAAAATTAAAAAAATCAACCGGAATTTGTATAACTTGGCTGGCTAGCCACTTATTTAGCCAAATCTGTGCAGCATGATTTTGATGAATAAAAGAAACGGCTTTTTGTTGCATTTCATTGGGTTTTCGTTGCCGCAAACGAACCCAAACAAACTCGTAGATCACGTCGAAGTTTGTATCGTTGGAACGCGAGGATAATCCATTTTTTGTGCATCCTTTGAATTTTCTGTGATCGATGCAAGCTACGAAAATCACGCAATTTGTATGATTCTTATTTAGCGATCAACAAGGATTTTTTTCTTTTTTATCTAAAAATATGAAAGTTAAAAAAAATCAACTAATTAACATATTCAAAATTCAATAATTTATTATTAGTCAAATTCGTGGTTTTCACATTTTTGTTAAATTCTTTAAATACATTTATAATTTAATGGGTGACGGGGGTAATTAATATTCGGTGAATATTCGGGTAATTAATAATCGGTAATAATTTAATATTCGGTGAAGGAAAAAGTTCGTGGCTTTTTTCGTAATAGATCTATTGGGAAAAACGTCACGAACTTTTTCTTCACGTAATATATTATAATAAATACTAAATTATTAGTCAATATTATGCTATGCAAGTTCAGGTAAATGTTTTTTCTTCTTATTTTTAAATAGGGCAATTTCGTTGCATCCCAACGCTGCAAACTTCAGGATCGTCCTCATAGAAGCTGCTGTCTCTATTCAGATTTCGTTACCACATATAAAAAGCCGGTTTCAAGAAACGTCTTCAAAATAGCTGGGTGTCCTCTTAGCTACCATTATATTGATATAACAGGTCCAAAGTATTTTTTCTCCACACACATCCCTAGACTATTACGTAGGTACAACCAGTGTTGGTTAGTTGTAGATCGATGATTCGTCCTTGAGCTCTGGTCAAGAGTTCCGTGATTGTTTGCAAATGCATTAACGTTGGATTCCTCTCGCGTTGCACGTTATCTTCGTGTAATTAAAAATCCGAAAATACCAATTTCCAATGTATTGTTTTTCGTCTAGTATTTTGGACCCGCTGTCTCGAATTTGAAGGACATTTATTTTTATTCTATCAACGCTGATCACACTCCAGTCATCGATATTAATAGACCTCAATATATTTTGCTTTGCCTGACCCGTGTGAATTTTCAATTTCTTTGTGTAAAATCCCTCCAGAAAGCATCCACAAGTCATCTGTACGTTGCTGACCAATTCGAGAAAAAACAATTTTTTTTCATAGCGAAACTCGTTTTGTTATATCCCACTTTTTCCACGATGACGGAAACGCGTGAGGCTCCAAAAAAGTACGCGAAAGGGTTAGAGGTCTCGGAAAGAAAAGAAAGGCTACCGCATGTATACGAAAGTGTGTCGATAGCCGCGTCACGAACTCAGCTGGTGATTTCATCGCCGGAGACGTCGATGCCCGCACAAACCAGAGTCTCTCAGTTCATTTTTTCTTACCGAAAAAGACATTGGAAAAAAAATTAACTTGTCCGAGCGTGGGTTCGAACCCGCGCTTGATTCGGCTCCCACGTTCCGCGCGTCGGCAAACGGTGCCATTGTTTGCTACTTGAACTTCGAACGCGAATATCTCGGTCAATTTTTGTCGTACGACATTTTGGGGAAAAAAGCGCTTCTGCTTGCTCTGTGTGCTTGCAAAGGGAAGCCTGGTAGTTGTGAATCACCCTGCGTGCGCGTGTGTGTAGACAAGAATTCCGAGAAAACAATTTTAAGAACATTTTTTTCGTTAAATTCTGCATAAATAAAAAATAAACCGTTTCAGGCCTGTCAAAGCCGAATTGGAAATCGCGAAATCATTAATAGCATTATTGGAGATTAAAATGAAAAAAATGTTCCAAAAAAATATGACTAATTCGAAAAAAAAATAGAAGGAAAAATGAGCCCATGATGAGACTAGTCTTGAAAATCATAGAATGGGTCGCTCTATTTTTGAGAAGATAATTGATAATTTTTCATACTTTTTAATGAAAGTATGCTGCAAAATGAAAAAATTCTATATCGACATTTGTCGATATCTCAATTAGTTCCGGAGTTATCAGCGTTTAACCGCTTCCAAAACTTCTTAATTCGACATTTAAAAAAAAAGTACATAACTCCCGAAAGAGAAGAGATGTAAATCTAAAAATTGATATGGATACCCAGTTCAAGGGGTACTATTTTACAAAAAAAAAAAAAAAAAAATCAGGACAATCAAAAATGGTCGGGACCACGGCCTATGTGAAATGGCGTGGAATATCCCACATGTATGTGGGGCATTCCATGCCGATTCGACCTGGGTCTAACCCGTCACCTCTCCGATTTGACCCGCGATTTTTTATGTTATTATACTATCTCTGAAAGGCACTCGAGAATTTTTTCATATTTTTTTAGAACGATTTGACTTAACAATATTTTTTATAAACAAAAAAATTAACGCCCAAATTTAAAAATCTAAAAAAAAAAAACATAAAAATCCTGTCACATATCAAACACTATGAGCGTTGAGAAAAAGTGGGCGCGCGTTTGGTTTGGCCTACAATACGCTTTTTCCACAAAAAAAAATTGTTTAATTAAAAAATGTAGCATCCCACCCAGTCGTTAAAGAGGAAAATGTAGCAGCCCACCCAGTCGTTAAAGAGGAAAAAAATTACATGATATTATGTAGGATTGGCCAGAATTTTTTCAGATTTTTTTCACATTTTTTATCAGACTTTTTTCAGAATTTTTGTCCAAGATTTTTTTTTCATCATCTTTAGTCAAATTGCCGACAATTCAAGTGGCTAAGTGGCCAACCCAACTCAAGTATCATAGGTCTTGGGCTACAATGTCAAGAGAGAAAACATTCTTAATTAAACATTTTTAATCCATTCGAATTGTTTCAGAATTTTTTAGTGAATGTCTTGTTTGTTTAATCTTGAAAAAATAACAATCGTTTCTATGAAAGAAATAAATCGCAAAAAAATTCAGAAAAAAAACGAATGCACTAAAAATGTTTAATTAAGAATGTTTTCTCTCTTGACATTGTAGGCCAAGCCTTATGATCCGCGAGTTGGGTTGGCCACTTGACCACTTGATTGTCGGCAATTTGACTAAAAGAGATGAAAAAAAATCTTGGACAAAAATTATTTTAAAAATGTGAAAAAATCTGGTCAATTCTACATAATGTCACGTAACTTTTTTTCCTCTTTAACGATTGGGTGGGTGATTGATTAGATTTTTTTTAATTAAAAATTTTTTTTTGCGAAAAAAGCGCATTCTAGGCCAAACGAAAAGCGTGCCCACTTTTTCTAAACGCTCATAGTGTTTGATATGTAACACAGGATTTTCGTGATTTTTTTCAGATTTTTAAGTTTGGGCGTTAATTTTTTGTTTATAAAAAATATCGTGAAGTCAAATCGTTCCAAAAAAATCTGAAAAAAATTGTCGAGTGCCTTTCAGAGATAGTACAATAACATGAAAAATCGCGGGTCAAATCGGAGAGGTGACGGGTCAGACCGAGTTCGAATCGGCATGGAATGCCCCATATATATGTCTGTTTATGCAAAGGTGTCTCAAAATGACCTGGCATTTTAAATTGTTATCATATATGTGTCTGTGTGCATATAAAGGGTGTCTCAAAATCACTTGACATTATAAATTGCGTGAAATTTTTTTTTGCAATTATCAGAAATGACCGAAAACTTCGCCGGTAGTTATGTGTATATATATATATATATATATATATATATATATATATATATATATATATATAACTTTTGACCGGTAGTGTATATAAATACACTTTCGGTGTATATACACCAGATATATACACCAAAAGTTTTCGGCCAGACACTTTAGATAATTGCAAAACTTTCGATTACTGGATAATTGCCAAATAATGTTAGAATAATATAGTTCATTTTATTTATTATTCCACGAAGATACTATATAGCTCTATAATGAATTATACAATTCCAATAAAATTTTGCAATTATCTGAAGTGTTCGGAAACGTTTGACCGGCAGTGTATATACGTACGATAGTGCTTCTGAATATCATAAGTGCATTCCGTTAGCATTTATCGGGTCTGCTGCACTTCGAGGCGTTCAACCCGGCAACTGGCTGCAGCACGCGAACTTTTCGTCTCTCCGTTGCAAAACTCGAGCGCGCGTAAGTACGATCTGTGTGGTTCTTCTCTGGAATCGCCAGCTCGATCCCTTTTCCCCTTTTGTGCCGGTTGCGTTATCCCCGAGACGATCGCCGCGTCGTCGAAGCCCGGTAGGAAAAGTCGAGCGCTACACGCGATGCAACCACGGGGTGGTTGCATCGCTGTACGTTCTTCTACACGATAAAAATACACGAGTACCGCGAGCAGAAACGTTCTTACTTCGTTCAGCTGAGCATGAAAAAAAGCCTCTAGGAATACGTGCGCATGGACGATAAAAAGAATAGAGCGAAAGACTGCAGCGATGGAAACATTGAACTTTATTTTCCAGTTTTACGGTGGCCGATACGCTCCAGGCGTTCGCGATGATTATTTCCAAGTTATTGTTCGTGCGGGCAGTTTTTTTTTTTCATTTTCACTGTGGGTAGGTTGAAAAAAAACAACAATTGAGGGATGAACCGCCACTTTATATTTATTTCTGTCGTCCTACTGGAATTGCGCGCGTAAAAGATTGAAGGGGGATGAAATTAGGGTGTACCTATTTTGGCGATGTTGCCGAATAGCTTAAGGGGGCGAAGCTCTCCTTACTTGAAGCTCCTTGTCGCAGTAGTTTTTTTTTGTATTCGAAACGTGTCGGCTGATTCAGAATATATTATTTCCTTAGATAAGTGACTTTTCCGAAAAATGAGGCTAACATTTTTTTGCTATTTTCTCATTTATTGCGTTATAAATTATGATATTCAGTCGGGGGAAGCTTAAATTCACCCCCCCTCAAAAAGTTATGGGGTTTTGATGTTCGCGGACACCAGTGATAAAACAGGGCATATTTTAATATTTCGACGCCTATATTGGGTTTGTTTAGGTTTTTGAAAAAGTCGAGATTATTTTTAACAATTTTTTGCTCGTACAAAACTCCCGACTGAATATCATCATTTGTAATCCAATATATGATAGAATAGCAACAAAAAAATGTTAGGTTCATTTTTCAGGAATTCCCCCTCCCCCATAAAATGTCATCGGGTTTTGAAATGTACTGAATCACGTGCTAGAATAGGGCATTTTTGAACATTTCGACGCCTATATTGGGTTTGTTCAGGTTTTTGAAAAACTCGAAATTATTTTAAACGATTTTTTGCTCGGCAAAAACTCTCGACTGAATATCATCATTTATACTTAACTTAATAAATGAGAAAATAGCAGCAAAAAAATTTTTTGGCTCATTTTTCGGGAAAGTAACTTATTTAAAGAACTACCCTCTCCTTACTTGAAGCTCCCGGTCTCAATAGTTTTTTTTTTGTATTCGAAACGTGTCGGCTGATGCAGAATATTTTTACGAGTTCTATATTAATGTTTGAAGAACGTGAAAATTTACGAAAATCGATCATTCTACTTTGAAATTCGACGAAAAATAATTGGAGCTCGGTTAATGAAACGGTATGTTTTTTAGAAGACGATTACGAAAAGAATGAGTGCAACACGGAGTTTAAAATCGGAACAGAAAAAAAATAATCTACGATTCAGTGAAGGAACTTTTTTTTGACCGAGGCGCGAACAATATTTGGATTTTTTATATTTTTTACGAGTCCCTATCAATGTATTTTTACCCCCGAATATGAATTCGCCGATCATTTTCGCCTAAGCTTTCGATTTCGACTAGAAATCTTCGAACATGTATTAAAACAGGTTTTTCGCGTTTAGCCGGCTTCATATCAAGCTGACGATAAAAAGTTCGTGATATCCGCAATTGGCGAAAAATTTCCCATCGAATAGACACTTGCAGTGGTGTGAAAGACGAAAACAAAATCCAACTATTTTGGGAATTTTTTCTAAATTACCAAAATCCCGAAATTTGAAACCCTTCTTACCATGGAGAGAAAAGATAAAGTTTGGTGCCGAAAGTGTTGAGGGACGTCTTCGATATTCGGCGCCCATCCGAGCCATCGGTCCATCTGACCCACAATCGGGAATTCCGAGCTTCATTACAGATAAGTTCTTCTAGAGATCCGACAAGGTTTGAGGTCATCAGCAAATACAGGGTGTTTGGCGCATGGACCGACACCTTTTTTTTGGGGGGGGGGGGGATTGGGGAGGTCATTTGCTAATTTTTGCACCCTTAGACCCGTGCCCTAAGTTCCACGGTAATTGAAATATGATTTTTTTCGATTTTTTTAATTACCCGAAATTTCACCTTTAAATCTTAACTTTTTTGTTTTTGGTTGTAATAGCATGAGATAACTTTTGTTGTATTCTGCAATGTATGTTCATTATAAATAAAGCATTATTTTATATAACTGGTAGCAAATAAAATTACTCTTGAGCCTCCAAAGTCTTACAAATGTGTAAATGTATGAAAAATTCATTATAAAAAAAAAATTATTATAAAAAAACGTTTTTTCTTTACTTCATTGTTATTTTATTATTAAATTTAATTATAAAAAAAAACCTTTTCTCTTTATTTTGACCACATAATAAATTATTTTTGTGACATGTAGCAAAGAATTGGAAAGGGTATAAACTAGAGAACTATTTAAAACAAAGCTAAGTTGAAAATAGCTTTTAGTTTGTTTCATAATGAATTTATAAGTTGACGATTTTCATACATATACGCATTTTTAAGACTGGAAGCTCACGAGTCATTTTCTTAAAACCAATTGTATCAAATAATGATTTACTTATAATAAGCATACATTGCAGAATACAACAAAAGTTATTTCGGGTTATTACAACTACAGAAAAAAAAATTATAACGATTTAAAGGCGACATTTCGGGCAATTAAAAAAATCATATCTCAATTACAGTGACACTTAGGACGTAGGGTCCAAGGGTGAAAAAAATAGCAAACGACCCCCCCCCCTCCCCAAATCCCCCAAAAAATTGTCCCGGTCCATGCGCCAAACACCCTGTATACGCGACATCAACCATCTACGAATTTCCATATCGAGCGGTTCAGTGTGTATCGACCGCGCGTTGCTCAACTGTACGTAAAATTGGGTCCGGAATTTTACCTCAACTAGGTGTATTCATCATGACCATGAACTTCCGTTACGGTTTTGAGTCATGGAATGCTCGGAGTTAACGAGCATTGAAACTCGAGCTGTTCTCGTAGGCGTTCCACCAGAGGACGATGACGCGCGAGTGGCATTGTAAAGTTATTTGTTCCACCGCGAGAGGATAACCGATCTAACAGTTTTGTTCAGAATTAATAAGTCGAAATTGAGCTCATTGCATTCACTCAACCCCCCATAAGAAATAATTGCAAACATATATCATTATTCAAATTCTTCACGATCGTTCTACGTACATTTGCAATCGTGCTATTTTTAATTCAAACATGTTCATTTACGTAACAAGTTCATTAATTGAGAATGTACATCTATATATATCATCGGAAAAAGTGTTACGGAATTCGTGAAGCTGCAAAGACCAGGTATTTAAAAAAAATATTTTTTTTTCCAGTTCAAACGTTATATCGTTATATCAGAGTAATTGGAATGAAATGAATAATCGATATTTATAAAAATCCACACCAAATTTCAATTTATCGGAAATAGCTTCGAACTGAAGAAGATTTATTTACTTCTCAAATACTGAATTCCATATTTTGAAGATCAAAGACCGTCTCAACGGGTTATGCCTAATTGCAACAGTAGAAAACAGCTCGTTTTTGGCACTTTTTCTTCGAAAATCGTGATGATAAATTTCTACAAAAATTAGGTATTTGAATGAGTATCATCTGAGGAACACTGTAATTTTTTTGTGTAAAAATATTTATTTATAATCGGGGCATTATGCAATGGGTATTTTTGTTCATTAAATCGAAAGTATACATCGGAAGAAAATTCTTCGATCAAATACTATACTTTTACAACATTATTATAAATAATGCAGAAACATCGATGCAGTACCTAGTTCTTTAGATATTTTGCTCATGAAATTTAAAAATGTACTTTCGAGGGAAAAGCATTTTGAGTTTCGAACGACGGTCCGAGCGTTCCGACAGGCGTCAAAATAACAGCCTATAAATCTCTTAATTTGATCCGATGGCCTTGACATTTTTAGGAAACATTTATAAGATGATAAAGTTAATAAATAAAAAAATAATAAAACATTTATAAGATGATACTGTCAAAGTGTATTGGTTTTGAGAAAAGTTGAAAAAGCGATTTTTCGATTTTTATAACGAGGCCTAATAAATAGGCCTCTCCACTAGGCTTAAGGGGTTGCCCCCACTTGCAATTTTGAAAAAATCGATTTTTCTTATTGCATTTTTTTGAAGTATAAGTATCTGAGAATATGTCCTGAAAATTTCAAGTCGATCCGAACAAAATTGACTGAGATATGAGCGTCGAAAGAGAAGAATCCGTTGTGTAAACGACCGGCTAATTGAAACTTTAAACGCGTTTTTCTCAAAATGGCATTTCTGAAGTCGGTGACCAAGATTACTCGAACACTAATGAACCGATCTTCTTGAAATTTTGTAGGCTTATTTAATACATAAAAATGTAGTCTTTAATCGTTCGATTTTTTTTTCGAAAAAAATGGCCGTTTTATAGCCAAAAAACGGCCGTTTTTTTTCGTTAAAATCGAACCATTAACTTTGATTGTCCGCCATTTTGTGAAAAATGAATATTTTTTAAAATCCTTCGATTAAAGACTAGTTTATACTTATATTTGACTAAATCCATCCGCATTTTTTTTTTCTGATGATCCACTTCGCCGCAATGTTGGTCACCGCAAACCGTGTATATAAAAACATTATTTCATTGACGGCCATTTGCCACTAAACAATGTAATATTTTTCAATAAAAAAATTACTGAAAGTTCTTCAAGATGTTTTCTTTAAGATGGTATATTGATGGATTAAAAAAGTTTTGTAGTTTTCTTTTAAAAAATTCATGAAAAAGGCCTTTTTATGCACTACAAGTGGGGGTAACCCGTTAATAAATAGGCGTCTGTAGTAAAAGAGACGAAAACCCGCCTTATTCTACTTAGCGTAGAATATGAATTTTTGACTGAAGGTAGATGGTCGCATACTGAAAGTAACCTCAATAAAAGTTCACCTCCCGACTCGCCCCAACCCTAAGAAATAGGGGTTGAAAACTTAAAAATCGTCGTATCTCAATAATTAATAGCCCGATGAGAAAATGTCTCATACAAAAGATGTTTGGAATAATTAAATGCGTATAAAGTTATCTGACGTCTAATCCCCTATCTTTGAAAATAGCGGCACAGAAATACGAGAGCACCACTGACCCCGACAAGGACGCATCGATATGTCTACTCCGCTCGCACACGCATCAACCCCGAATTTTCGAATCGTTTTTGTGCCGCTATTTTCAAAGATAGGGAGTTGGACTCTAGATAACTTTATACGAATTATATTATTCGAAATAACTTTTGTTCAAAACATTTTTTGATGAGGTCATTAATTATCGAGATACAGCGATTTTTAAGTTTTCAGCCCTTTTTTTTGGGTTGGGACGAGTTGAGGACCAACATTTTATCGGAGTTACTTTGAGTATGCAACCATCTACCGTCAGTCAAAAATTCATATTCTATGCTAAAAAGTGCTGGGTTTTCGTCTCTTTTACTGGACTATAACCCCTCAATACGATCGAATTCACAGAAAGTACTCAAAAAAATCCCAAACATCCTGCAAACCAACAAAAAACCTGAGGATCTCTGAAATTGACAATGATGTCTTAAAAATTAATTATCATAGTTTCGTGCACGTAATATTCAGCATTCGACCATTAGTATTCCATAGGACGATTGGAGAGTCAGTTTTGGCTTTCCGATTAGCCTCGTCGAGAATTAGGCACGTTTAACAGGGCGTCGACCCGACGAGAACGATAAACCGTTCGGTCTCTTCGAACGAAGAAACTTCCGCTCTTACTCCCCGCGCGCGCGCAGGTGCCTACGAGACATGTGGGAATACTCGTACATAAGTATGTAAATAGGGCATTCCGTGTTGAGCAAGCCTTGCTCTACGACTTTGATCCGGCTCTTCGAACTCCAACCGTTCTTTATTTTTGCGCCTCGTTACTTTTCTGTGGACCGGTATGGAGAATACTTTGCAGCAACATTCATATTTGTTATTGAAAAAGGTGAAAAACTTCACGGCGCGTCAATATTTTTAATCCCTGATAACGTTTACATTTTGGAGAAATGTCATCATGACATTTAGGGGACGATTGGCTACATTCCACTATCAAGTGTTTTTTATCAATTTGTTAAAATGCAGATACGTTGAAATTTGAGTATTATTTGAATTAATTAAATTTTATGTTTTCATTTATTTTGTTGTAGCGGAATGGTTTTTTTTATCGAATATAACGACGTATTTTTAAAAAATGCATACAAAGTAATGTCTTTTTTTTCGTATCAATCCGAAAAGAACTAAGAAACATTTAAGTGGCGATGGGGCGAGTTGCTATGATTTGACGTGTAACGCCCCATATGTAACCCTACACACGTACCTTCCGTGTATATTCGAGAACACTGTACGAGCAACAGGTAGACTCTAGGATACACTCATTTCCTCGTTTACCTTGGGCCAAGTGCCCTACAAAACTTGGCACGAATCGCACAAGTCAATGCACCTATATATATATATTATACACAGCGATACATGTATTGCTTACCTACTTTTTGATTTTTTCTACAAACACGTCAATTATATCCAATACCCGTTTATGATTTTTTCGAAGGCCACCCACTTGCTGTGTTGTTGTGAGTCATAAGTCCATCGCGATTTCCAGTCATCTTCAATTTAATAAGTATGTATATATTGCAATTTATTGACAGTCGTAACGCCAACAAGCCCTCTTAAAAAAGGATTGCCCCAGCACTATCCATGCTCCTTTATGCCATCAATCACAGCAAACTTGTACAAGCGATCCACAAAATGAGATCCATTGGATTAAGCAGCATGCTAAATGGTGTGTGCTTGCCTCAAGCTGCAGAAAATTCTATGAATACTGATAAACGTCAAAAATCGTCGATGCAATTTTATAGAATACAAAATTACTGTATATTACAATGATTGCTATGAAATCAAAATTCTGTCGATGCATTTTGATGAAATACAAAACTATTGTATATCACCATGATCACTATGAAATCCATATTCTGTCGATGCATTTTGATGGAATACAGAATTACTGAATATCAGTTGATCGACTGCTGAGGAAGACGAGGTTATGAAAAATCAGATTGAATTGTATCTGTACTTCGCGTTTTAATAATAATAACCATAGAGAGATGAAATCAAAATTCCGTCGATGCAATTTGATGGAATACAAAATTACCGAATATCGCAATGATCACTATGAATTCGAAATTCTGTCGATGCACCTTGATGGAATACGAAATTATTGTATATCACAATAATTACTATGAAATAAAAATTCTATCGTAGCAATTTGTTGGAATACAAAATTACTGAATATCAGTCGATGGACTGCTGAGAAAGATGGGGCTATGAAAAATCAGATTCAATTGTACCTGTACTTCGCGTTTTAATAGTAATAACCATAGAGAGATGAAATAAAAATTCTGTCGATGTGATTTAATGGAATGCAAAACTACTGTATATCACAATGATCACTATCATTGACAAATCAAAATTCTGTCGATGCATCCTAATAGAATACGAAATTACTGTACATCACCATCATCACTATGAAATCAAAATTCAGTCAATGCAACTTGATGGAATACGAAATTACTATATATCACAATGATCACTATGAATTCAACATTCTGTCCATACAATTTGATGGAATACATCGAGGCTGAATATCAGTCGCTCGACTGCTGAGGAAGACGGGGCTATGATAAATCAGATTGTCTTTTAGCTGTACTTCGCGTCTTAATAGTAATAACCATAGAGAGATGAAATCAAAATTCTGTCGATGCAATTTGATGGAATATAAAATTACTGAATATCAGTCGATGGGCTGCAGAGGAAGACGTGGCTATGAAAAATCAGATTCGATTGTACCTGTACTTTACGTTTTAATAGTAATAACCATAGAGAGATGAAATAAAAATTCTGTCGATGCAAATTGATGGAATACAAAACTACTGTATATCACAACGATCACTATGAAATCGAACTTCTGTCGATGCAATTTGATGGAATACACAATTACTGAATATCACCATGATCACTATGAAATCAAAATTCTGTCAATGCAGTGTGTTGAAACATAAAATTACTGTATATCACAATGATCACGATGAAATCAAAATTCCATCCATGCAATTTCATGGAATACAAAATTACTGAACATCACCATGATCACAATGAAATCAATGTTCTGTAAAACGATGAGCCGACAATGGATTGAAATAGTTGTGAATTGATTAGGCTGAGCGTTATCCCAAATGATAGGAAATCTGTGGCGATTCTATTCGTCATTCAACAGGCATGGCTCAATAGATCGTCATCATCATCATCGTCATTGCCATTCGCGTTGACGCGCACACTGGCGCGTCTTCGAATCGCATATATGGGAAGACTCGTGTCGTTAATTCGATCGGCATACGCTTCGTTTTCCGTTGGTATGACGATGATGGCGATGTTGGTGGTGGAGGAGGAAAGAGCGAGCGAGAGAGAAAGAGAGCTCGCGGTATCGGAATTCCTTTCGTCGGGTGGACACGGAATAAAGTACGGACGAGTTTGGTCGAACGGTTGTCTCGACGTTGCGGATTGCGCGTTGGTGGTATTGGTTGGATCGCACATACGCGTTAACGTGATGAAGAAGAAGTAGAAAAAAGGAGCTTCCCCGTGCAGGAGGACGATAAGTATGCAGAAGCGAATCGGGCGAGGGTGACGGAGGCCAAGCTCGAAGCGGCAATCGACAGGAAGCTGTCACGCGTAACGGTAATCTTACTACCGACCCAAACGACCAACATCACGGTGATAGAAAAGCCATGCCCATAATACCTGACATTGACCAACCGCCGCGTTATTTCGTTCATCAATATTATACCCGAAGTTTGCAAATTTGTCCAAATTTCTCACCCTGCAAAATGGACACCAGTCTCTTTTTTCAACGCAACTCGACGGACAACCCGAGACGGATGGCAAATTAGTTTTCTGCAGGAAGGAAGTAATATGGGGCGCTTTATCGGCGCACAATGGACCTGATGGATAACCGGAAATGGACAGCCTACATTATTCTTCTGATCCGATTACCTATTCATCCTTTCGCGATCGTTCCTTTTTTTTTACCAATGTCTTCGTCACTACTCGTAAATGCGCCATTAACCTGTACACGCTGTCCGCAATAAGAACAACCATTTTTCCGTTAACAATACAAGAGAATCTTAAACCCAAAGTAATTGTGAGTCATTAGGTAATTAGCCAATTAATGACGGACACGAGTAGCTTGATTACTTCAGTTTTTGCAGTGTCCTTGTTCTCTCGATGAGTAAAAATATCATCAACAAAGCTGGGATTTCACGTGCGCTCCGCGACTTTTGCGAGCTTTTCCACAACGGGTTCTCCGATCGTCGATCGACTGATGAGGAAGACGGGGCTGTGAAAAATCAGATTAAAACATATCGGTACTTCGCGTTTTGATAGTAATAACCACAGAGAGATGCTGTGGCAACGATCCTCGGAGCTTGATGCATCAATGGAGAGTTTGCACATTCTTCAGCGACGTACACTACGACCTCTGATATCGGCAGGCGGGATCAGCTCCGCGTCACACTTGAAGAAATGGATGCTGTGCACCATCCACTCAAGCCGGCTCTGCGCAGCTGGGGTAGCTGATTGGAGTATCCCTCAAGCTCCCTCTTATTGTCTATACTGTCTTCAACGAGAGAACGACACGCTTCCGAGCCTAAATTAAACCGGTACGGTCAGATCCCGCCTGATGCTCCGCCCTCTTTACCCTCTCCACGTTGCCAAGCGGGCTCTGCACTAATGTTACGGGCTCTCCCAAGGCCCACCACCCCTTCCCGACCTCAGAGGCCACTCAAAGCTGCGCGGCACCGTGTCGTTCTCTCGTTGAACATGCTTCGAGCCTCACGCCAGGGCCTGGCGCTTCTCCCATGCGTTACATCGATCGATATTCGGCACATAGTGGGGCGTTAATGCATCTGTGGAGGTTCCGAGATGAGAGGTCGCAGTGTATCCTTAGTATAGTCTATCTTTCTCTCTGCGAAGAACTATGTTGGTTGGTGTGGATCCAGTCTTTAATTTCTGTTTCTTTTTTTTATCCTTGCTACATTCAATCGAGATGAAAACGTTAGAGGAGGGCAAGACCATTCTCCTTCCTCCTTCCTCTTTCGCCTTGCCACCCTTTCTCTCTCTCTCTCTCCCTCTCTTTCTGTCGAGGTCGTCTGTGCCCCTTTTCTCCCCGTTATAAAGACTCACTCGCTTTTTCTTCAACTTTGGTATTCACACTCTCTCTCTCTCTCTCACTCTCTTCTCTCTCTCTCCCTCTCTCTCTCCCTCTCTCTCTCTCTCTCTCTCTCTCTCTCTCTCTCTCTCTCTTGCCTTCTTGGACACTCTCGGATATACACAATCGACTGAACGAGCCACAGCCCAGCAGCCTGGCATCGTGAAGCAAACAGCTCGTGGCAGAACGGTACTTTTCACCGAACGAAGTTATACGTGTTTCTTTCCCCATACCGTACGTCGACTTTTCCCCTATACGTGCACCTCGACACCAATTGCATAATCGATGGGCGTCCAAGCCAACCCAAACGTATATTTACGAGTAGCTATCTCTTGATCAGTTTTCTTTTTCCATTTTCAAAACGTTCATCGGCTATGACTATTGGCCGTTTTGTCATTTTTAATAGGCGCTTTTTGTCGAACGCATTGCGTCATATCGCACGCATAATCGTTGGTTGAAAGATCGAATTGGCAGCTCTCGGGTATGTCTGCAATGTCGAAGTTCCAACGTGACAGACTGGTTTTACTCTTCGCCGGTTATCGAGGGAGCTTGGCAATAACTCAACTACGAAGGATTTGCATTCCTTTTCTTTATCCACAGTTGGCAGATATTGCGTTTGAATGCGATACAGAGGCACTTTTATTTACGAGCGCAGGCCATCGATGCAATGCAAAGATCGGGTCGTCGAATATTAAGTCTCTCGAGCTGTGCTCTTGGCTACCTGCCGTGCGTTCGATCGTCGCAATGTGTTGCAATTTACAGCAAATCGATGCTCGGAAATGGTACCATACTCTCGTAGGATCCAGCACTGGTCCAACTGGAAAAAAAGTGTCATTTTTTGCCAATTGACGGCTGTCAGGAATTTATTTTTCAACACGCGCCCATTTGATTTTTCACGACTTCGGTAGATCGTTTTCTTTGATGCATATTCGTGGATTCCTTGGTTGGAATTGAGACGATGGGCTTGCATTACGGTTTGACATTCAGCCGGATTAACGGGTCAAAAATTGCGTTTTCCAAAAATATTTTTATTCTGTAGTCTCACCTTTCAGTTATATTCCCTGAAAATTTCATTGCAATATTCATGAAATTGAATGAGCTACAGCTTCTAACATTCGGCCGGGCGAGCGGTAGCAGCACCATACTTCAAACTTTAAACCGTGTTCGTCTCGAAACACTGTGCTCCGAGTCGGTGGACATGATATCTCGAGAACCACTTGATAGATTGTATCCAAATTTACAGGAGATGCGACGAGAAATATTTAAAGGTCGTTGACGATCTCATTTTCTAAAAATCGATCTTCTTTTTTCGATAGTTACGTAAAAATGACGACTTTCATCATAGGTTTTGTATGCTCGAGTTTCAATTCGTCACCACGTTGTTAAAAAAAAATGATATATAAAATTGACGATCGTCAAAGACTCGTATTTATAGTTAACTTGAATAACCCGTTTGGTTTTTCGATTTCGGATGGACCGTTCAAGCGGGAGAGTGTCCACCGCCAAACGTTGCCAAAAAATTCATCATCTATCGGCGGCTATGTTCTTGTTGTTTTCCGTATTTTCTGGAAATTTCTTTAAAGGCTCTCAATGTATGCTGAAAATGCGTTTCTTTTTCACCAACCATTTTCCCCAAAAAAATCGGTATTTGGCCATTTTTTTCGGGCTTCTAAAGTAGATGTAGCTCCTTAATTTGATCCAGTGTATGACAGGGTGATTTTCGGGTACTTGGTAGAATCGAACGAGAGAACCGGGTGGCGGGGGTCGAGAAAAATGTCGAGAAGTTGCCGTTATGAGAAAAATGGACACGGAAAAAATAGGGAGAGAGAGAGAGAGTAGTGTGGAGAAGGAATGTATGTGCAAATGGGGTCGCTACCGTTGAAGGCAAACCACTGCACCCAACGTTACGAGCATAGCTAGCACCAAACTGAACGACCGCTCCTGCTGGCATAATAATCTTTTCCCCCACCCCGCTCCTTGCTATCGACAGATCGAGGGAGAGAGAGAAAGAGGTACCATTCACATTCTCAGGTGACTAAATCACTACGACATCGCCACGTGTGCTGTAATATGTATCTACCGAGCACGGTCTATCGATACCCAATAACTTGGAATCGCCGGGTAAAACATCCGTGGACGAAGTGTAATCCTCGATTGCGCAGTTCATTGAATGTGGAATATCAGTTGGCAAACTCCTGCGAGTGGGCAGCAATTATGGCTCAACGCATCAACGGCTATTGACACATTCGGGAATTGATTTTCATTGCGAAAAATTGCGACCCCAGGGTATACCATGAGGTATCCAGCAATATTCCTATATCTCGCAATCATCAATTTTTCTGAGCGCATACCTATGCTAATGAGTATGAAAGTACGAAGAATCTGATTCGCTCATCGACTTACGCTTAAGGGGTCTGCGTAAGCTCCGAATGGCGAAAATGGCATTTTTGTATTCCATAGTTTTACAGCCCAGGGTCTTAAGGGGTGTTCTCACTTTAGACGCTAAAATGGCTATAAAAGTTGTTACATTTAATAAATACACTTTTGAAAAATATATTTTTTTAAGTTTAATGTATTTATGTAACCCAAACAAACTTCAAATGCGTTTTTCTCAAAACAACGTTTTTCGACTTCTTGTTGATAAAATCTTCTAAACTACTGAACTGATCCTCATGAAATGTTAACCACATATTCTTTACAACTATAGCTATAGTGCATATTAAGGATTTTGTCAAATTTTGACATGTACTATTTTTGGCCAAAAACGGTGAACAAAAACACGTTTTTTTGTTTTTCTTTTTTTCGAAAAATGTCCGCCATTTTATTTTCGCATATACCAAAAATCGTATAATGTGCGTTATAGCCATTAATATACTGAATCTGAAATTGTTTGATTTTTTTGTTTCGGGCGATCCATCTCCGAGACTTCATCAACAGCGCAGGCCTACAATTTTTTAGGACATTTTTTCAACTACCTTTTCCGGCTATAAATAGTGACTGAAATAAATAATTTTTTAAAAATGTATTTCGAAAGTGTATTTATTATGTGTAACAACTTTTGTATCAATATTTATAATATAAATATATAATATAATATATTTATAATTTATAATATAATTTATATAAATATTAAATATCAATATATAATATTTATAATATAAATTTATAAAATTAATTATAAATTTATAGTATAAAAAAATGCATGAAAATAGCCTTTTTGTTAGCGTCTAAAGTGAGAAGACCCTTTAACTTAAATCTACAACCGAGATTTCGAAAAAGATCCGAAAATCAACTGGGTATTGATGATTTTTGTGAAGGGGCGGCCACCGCGCTACGGCAAACCGGCGGCTACGATTTCCTCTCTTTTAGCTTTTTTCGAAACAATATTTTATAAAACGGTATAAGTCGCAAAATCGTCCGATTCACTTAAAAGTAGGACAGAGCATAGTT
Organism: Ophion obscuratus; assembly: GCA_964007375.1. Taxonomy (NCBI): domain Eukaryota; kingdom Metazoa; phylum Arthropoda; class Insecta; order Hymenoptera; family Ichneumonidae; genus Ophion; species Ophion obscuratus. Next base: position 9,193,954 of record OZ023321.1, read on the forward strand.
TATACCATTTTATATAGTACAACGAAAATATCAGAGTTACTTTCTGTTTTGTAAAAAATCGAACTTTTTCATCTAATTTGCCATTTTCGTAATTTTCAGAATTTCAACACAATAACCAGTTATACGACAGTTTTGGATACTAAAAGCAGGTTTCTTTATTTTTTTTTATTTCAAATCATCCTAGCTGCCGGAATCATCTACACAAATTTGTCATGTGGCAAAGGTGGCACTTTGTTTAAGCAATAATCACTTCATTATTTATCAATACGTCTGGATGAAAAAAAACTCAAGACTTGTGAAGACTATGTATCAATTATATGTTAAATCCCGACCTTATCATCCGAACACTCTGTTCAGAAAGAATATTGAAAATCGACGGGCGTTTGGACACCCTACAGTTTGACTTCATGCAGTGAAGGATTTTTTTTTAATATACTCATTGTTTTCTTTAAAAATATAGTTATATTAAAGGTCCATGGATTTTATTAATCAATGAAACTGAATTGATTCTCTCTCAAATATGCTCATATAGTGCGTTCAATCGCTAGATCATCAAGATGCGGAGAAGATTATCCGGGAATCATCTTGTCCATATCCTAGGGATCATCTTGAACACCGGGATGTCCAAGGTGATCCTTATGTAAGGTTTTCAAATAAGGAAATCCTTCTATTGAAACCTTAAGGAGAGATACACACTTAGATGGTCTAGGTCGAAGATTTAGAAGCTATGAACATTCCGTCGACCGTAGGGACCTACACTATGGGCCTGGTATCGATGATTCCATGTAAGTTGACAAATTTCATGATTTATTCATTCCCAAATTTTCAAACGCGTTTTTCTCAAAACCACGTTTTTCAAATCGGTACCCAAAATTTATCGAAAACCAATGAACCGATTGCTTTGAGGTTTTTTGTGGTTATTCTATACACCATTATCTAGTACTTGTCATAGGATTTTTTTTCGTTACTTAGTTTTTGATTTATAGGCAAAATAATAACTAATTTTTTACCCAAAAGTCACTATTTATGTTCAAACGTCCGCCATTTTGTTTTCTTTTCCGATGATTTTTGAAGAAACGCCCGTAGGTACCGTATACGCAGAATTTTTACGACTCTCCAAGGATCATACAATATCCTTGTATATTTTTGACATTTTAAAATAAATAAAATTAAACATATTTTTGAATGTATATACTTTTAGATAATTAAAACCCCAATCCGAAATTCCAAAGAGTTTTCCTTGAAAAATTCACAAAAATGACCTTTTTTCCGGCTTCTAGGTGTATATCTCCCCTTAAGGCGGAATACATTTACAACGATAAAAAAATCGATGAATTTTTTTCCCTTTGAACGATAGAACTATACATGTAGAATATTTTCCGAAAGTTTCAAAGCGAAATTCGAAAAACTCCAAACGTTACAGCCCGTCAACGCTGTGCCTCACCGTTTTGCTCAAAATTGCAGTATCGAAATTGGCGTGCAGGATTACTCAAAAACTATTAAGCCGATTGAGTTGAAACTTGGTAGAAATATTGATAATATTTGTACCTTCTACTTGACGAGAATTGTTTTTGAAAAATTGGAAAGAAGCTACTTTTTTAATCCACATTTTACAGAAACCTTGCGTGATATGTTGATTTTTTTTGTAAATGCGTGCCATTTTCTTAAATTTGCATTTTCTTCATTTTAATTACCGTCGCATAGAAAGTATACATGTTCTAACTGAAAATATGTTTGAACTTTTGGAACTCCCGCGGCGACTTTGCTGTAACACTCTGCCACAGCTCAGCCATTTTGATGATGGATTCATTAAAAAAAAAATTGTTTTGTATATTAAAATATACTATCAAAGTATACAAAGAGTTTAATAATTGTAGAATCATTATTTCTTAGTTTAAAAAATCTCCCAATATTGCTTATTTTTTCCTGTCTAAATGTATATCCCGCCTTAATAAATTGAATATTTCGAATATGCCAATCGTAAGATGGATAAATATGCCATTAGTAAACGCTTTCAGATCTTCATTATGTTCAATATCTTTGAAATTCCGAGCATTCTCTCTGAGGGAAATCTCATCTTGTACATCTTTTCCCTAACTAGCCCCCCGATTAAATTTTTTTAAATTAAATAGAACGTATTTTTTTATTGATCAAAACCGACTTTTAAATCAACACTTTTTTATTTTTACGTTATTCCGTTATGGAGGGTTAAGAATACAACTAAACGTTGTGAGCCATTGAATGACTTGTAATCCACGTTCGTTCCTATTTATCTACTTGATTGAGTCATTTTTCAATGTGATTTTGGATTTGATTTGGTAACGGTTCCCTCAGCGGGAGATTGACGTAGCTGAGGTACATTTGAAAGTATTCCAAGCCTTGTTTATTTATTTTCCAATATTACCGAAGAATTTTTTACAGACATGCGCACCCATATAAATAAATAAATAAATAAATGAAGATTCTTCTACGAGCATTTCAGAAAGGCCCGATGGCAGTTGTCTCGCGCGATTGCGAGACTCACCAGCGGCCGATTATGTCTCAACGTTATCCAAGCTCGCGTGTTCATTCTTATCATGTAAAATTCGTCGCGTTCAGGTACCATGGCAGGCCCATAATGGTCTTCCGCATTCTCCATTTTCAACGTTTCGCCGCTGTTGTAATTCATCGATCTGCATATATCCGACGCTTCCTTGGTCGTGGTGACGGTCGTGGCGAAACATTCCGAGTGCCACATGCCAAACGAACGACGAAGAATCTGACCAGTTCCGCGGCTGCAAATTGTTCCTTTTCAATTTACCAACGACGATTTTTACGCCCAAAGTGTGAGGTACTCGCAACTTCGTGATAATAATCATCAAGGGACAAATGTACACTTGTACTCACGGATCTTCCGGCCTTCCTTGAATTGCTCGACAGATCTTCTCGTCCTCAGCATTGGGACAGTCGATCTCACCGTCGCAAACGAAGTCTTGCGATATGCAGGTTTCCGTGACGTTGATTCCACTAGAAAGTCACAAAAAAGTTGATTTTCTTCTTTTGACAAGTTTAAAGTTATCCGTTGAAAAAACTAACGTAAAATATTGATCTTACTGAATGGTAAATTGGGGGAATTTCGTTATAACAAAACGTAACATTCGTAATAACATAATGCAACATTCGTAATAATATAGATCAATGGTACATTGGAGGAATTTCGTAATAAGATTTCGTAGTAACCTAACGGAATTATACATTCGGATAATAATTATAATGATATAATGATACATGAAAGATGTCGTGTATCATTATATTGAATTTTCATGCACAATATCGTAATCGTGCACGAAAATGGCGGGACGTTTTTTTAAATCCAGAAATGTGGTATAAGGGTTGTCTTCTTGACAAGGAATGGTCGCAAGGTCGAATACTCCGATTTCGACGAAATTTGACATGTTTGTAGAATGTGTAAAAATAGGCAACACGTATTTTTGTATATCTGCGAAACCCGATTTTTAAGGGGCGGAACGCACCCTCGAAAATAGCGGTGTTTTTACGAGATATGAAAAAATTTCAAATTGCAACAACGTTTATTTTTCCGTGTACTATATATTGGAAATGAGAACGATGCAGAAATAACAACGAATTTCAAACGAAAACCGAAAAATATACTTTCTTTCGAGGGTGCGTTTAACTCCTTAAAAATCGGGATCGGCAGATATAAAAAAATACGTATCCCCTATTTGTACCCATTCTACGAGCATGCCAAATTTCATCGAAGTTTCGAATTTTCCTTGTGAGTAATTTCATGTACAGGGTGTCCTGTTGTGAATGGAAAATCATCCGATTTTGGTTTTTCGCATGCCGTTTCTACAACTTTTTTAACCCGGTTTTTTAAAAAATACTCTTAGTTATTTGTTTTATTTAGAAAAGTTTTCTTTCTAACCTCAAATGTTAAGGAAACTTTATGAAAAAAGATCTTACCCAGAATTGTCATACAAACCAATTTGAACATCTGACTTTGATAGTCTGCGGTGTAAAAAAATGTACTACGTAGATCGTGCCAATTACTTAAAAAAGTTGCTTAGTTATTGTCGATTCATATCACTTGTAGAAATGGTATGTGAAAAACCAAAAGCAGATGATTTTTTTTTAAATAACATAAAGCCCACAATCTCGAAAACTCGATTGTTGCAGATTTATCCATTCATAACAGGACACCCGATATACCGGGGGTGCTATTTAATCTTATACCTGATTTATCTCGAAAATACTGCCCCTATCTTAGATATTTGCTATATATATATATATCTACTATATATATAGTATAGATATAAAACATGAACATAGCCACACACCGTCGATATCGATTTTTAGTTAGCGACGGATTCTCCAAACATAATATTTCAAAAATATTCTTTCGATCGATAAAATTTCAAATCGATCCTTTCAAAATTGAGGGAATTATGGGCCTTTATACATAGATTCCGCGAACCTGCGAACTTTAATCGCGTTTCTCTCATAATGTCTTACTCAAAATCGGTGACAACGATAACTCAAAAATCACTGCACCGAGCAATTTGAAATTCCACAAGTTTAGAAAATTCACAATTTTATTTTGGACCGCGGCTATTTTTACGAAAATCGATATTTTTTTCATACAGGGGTCTGCGCAAACCATTGTATTTGCCACATGTATAAATATTTTTCAATACAAAAATTGTAAAAGATAATGTAACAAAAAAAATCAGAACCGGCAAACATTTTCCCAAAAAAAATGTACAAAAATTCTTTTCTTTTCCAGACACGCAAGCTAGGTGTAACCCGTTAATACAATCTAATAAAATACAATATAACATGTTGTTATATAATTATGCAATGTGAATATTAATGAAATAATAATTAATGCTATTTAACACACCGGTCGATGGTCAGTCTTCTCGGTTTTTCCTGTGCTGTAGTTTCAACGATAACGACGTCGATAATTACCAATTGATATTCAACATTCTCTCTGTATCCACAGTGCAAATGAGGTATAAACTTACCCAGAGCATTTGAAATTGACGCTGTTGCAAGGGCATTCTTCGCTACTCTCATCACTCTTGTCGAGGCAATCTCGTACGTTGTTGCATAGCCGATCAGGTGCTGTGAGCCTCAAGTAATCGGCACAAGTGCAACGCGCCGTTTCGTCCGAGCCGTCTTCGCAATCGACTTTTAAATCACAAAAAGCCTGCTTCGGCACACACTGTCCACTTGCGCATCGCAATTCTGACTTCGAGCATCCTATGGGGAAAAAAATTGATTCCCCGATACCATAGGGATTTTTATTTGTAGAATTTCCCGTTTTGTTCCGTGAAAAACCATCGGAATATTCGGAAAAACTCACTGCAATCGGGGCCACTACTTGTCCCGCATTGTTCTTTCCTCTCGCGACAATAATCGACACTCTCGTCCGAGCGGTCGCGACAATCGTCTATTCCGTCGCAAACTCTCGCCCACGAAATACACTTGCCCAACGGACAACGGAAACCGTCGCAATTCGGTCCAACAATCGGCTCAACATTGTCTTCTACATTGGCGCGTGAGGAGAAAAAATAATTTGAAAAACAGCAATTCCATATAGGAATTTTTTATTTTCTAACAAGGAAGATCACTGAGGCGGGATGTATATTTAAAAAAAAATCGATTTTTTTTAAACGATAGAACTACAGCCTTGGCCATACGTATAAAGCACCCTGTAATTTTTCCATCCGGACAAAAAATCGTCGGCTATCAATCAAAACTAGCGATACGAAAAAATTTCGGAAGAAAAATTTAAAAAATGTAGTCACTCCAAAATAACAAAATACAACTTTTTACTCCTTAGATTGAATATTCCAATACTCATGGTTTTTGAAGAAAAAATCAAATTACTCTGCGAAAAAAAATCGCAATTTTTTTTTAACGAAACTAAATCTAACACCTTTATTTTCAAAGATCTTATCACTAAATGGTGAGATTTCTATTGTTTTCTAAGTTCAGCACGCAATTCGGCAAAGTGCGAAAACCGTAAAAAATTGGCATTTTCAAAATGACGTACCGGGTACAAAAAAGTACAAAAATAAAATAGCAAAATGAAGCTGGTTTTATCTTCTTCAAAATGCCGTTTGGTAAATTGGTTTACGATTTTTTTTTCGTCGAGATATTCGATTTTTTGTCCGGATAGAAAAATTACAGGGTGTTTTATACTTTTGGCCGAGGGTTTATATATGTAGAGTATTTTTACAAAATTTCAAAGCGAAATGTGAAAAACTTTAAGGGGTTACCCCCACTTGCGATTTTGAAAAAATCTATTTTTTTTATTGCATTTTTTTGAAGTATAAGTATCTGAGAATATGTCCTGAAAATTTCAAGTCGATCCGAACAAAATTGACTGAGATATGAGCATTGAAAGAGAAGAATCCGTTGTGTAAACGACCGGCTAATTGAAACTTTAAACGCGTTTTTCTCAAAATGGCATTTCTGAAGTCGGTGACCAAGATTACTCGAACACTAATGAACCGATCTTCTTGAAATTTTGCAGGCTTGTTTAATACATAAAAATGTATTCTTTAATCGTTCGATTTTTTTTTTCGAAAAAAAAAAAATGGCCGTTTTATAGTCAAAAAACGGCCGTTTTTTTCGTTAAAATCGAACCATTAACTTTGACTGTCCGTCATTTTGTGAAAAATGAATATTTTTTAAAATCCTTCGATTAAAGACTAGTTTATACTTATATTTGACTAAATCCATTCGCATTTTTTTTTTCAGATGATCCACTTCGCCGCAATGTTGGTCACCGCAAACCGTGTATATAAAAACATTATTTCATTGACGGCCATTTGCCACTAAACAATGTAATATTTTTCAATAAAAAAATTACTCAAAGTTCTTCAAGATGTGTTCTTTAAGATGGTATATTGATCGATTAAAAAAGTTTTGTAGTTTTCTTTAAAAAAATTCATGAAAAAGGCCTTTTTTTGCGCTACAAGTGGGGGTAACGCCTGAAACGTTATAGCACGTCAATGCTGTGCCTCGACGCTCGGATTCGAGGCAGGCAGGGCTGGGCAAAAAGTAAGTCAATTAACAATTAACAATTATTATTACTACTGTAATTCATCATTTAATTACTTTGTAACGGATTACTTAAGGGGCAACACCACTCGGGGATTTAAAAAAATCGTTTTTTGAAATGAATTGCTTAAACAATGTTTTATCATCATAAAAACATCACGCTACCACAGCTCCGCCATTTTGATGATAAATTAATGTAAAAAATTGTTTTGTATGCCTACATATACTATGAAAGTAGACCTACAATTTGATAAATGTAGAATGATTATTTCTTGGTTCAAAAATCCGTCAAAATTGCTTAATTTCTTCCCTGCCTTCGCCTTCGATTTTGTTGAAACTCATATATGTCATAAAGCATTGAAAAACATTAGACACGTATTTTTTTTTATCGGCGGATAAACGGATCTGAGGGGCGAAACCACACCTCAAAGAAAGACGTGTCGAGGGGTGATTTTGCAGTTCCACCCACAATCAGTCTACCGATCTGAATAAAACAAAAATCAAAATGCTTCTAATTACAAAACGATGAAAAATCCACTATAAAAGTATATAAAAAAAAATAACTCGAATGTGACACGCCTTTTTTTAAGGGGTGGTTTCCCCTCCTAAAACTGCTTTTGCGCCGATAAAAAAAAAGATGTGTCCGATACTTTTCAATCCTTATGACATATATAAGTTTCAACATAAATTGAAAGCGGACACTTAAGTGATGTTCCTGATGAGTATAAATGTTATCGATCTATAAATAACATAATTTTTTAACAAATAAGTTTTTCACGTTGTAACGTTCGTATTCTCGTTGAGCAGAGTCTGGCTTCTCGATTTCACTACAATTGAAGTTGAAAAAACGCTTTCGTTCATGAGCTATAAACGAAACAAAATTGGCAATCCAACGGACTATGTGCGATGACCAAGAGTGCCTAAAACAGGTCTGCTCATTGTAACAAATTGTACCAAACGTTTGTTAAAAAAAAATACTTTCGCAATGCTTCGAAAAACCGCAATATCCAGGGGCACCGTAATAATCGAGACCGATTGCCGAAGTGAATTCTTCGTTCCGCTTGAGTGCGATCGGTAGAGCTCGAAGGTATTTTTTGAATGCTTACCCATCACTTCCGTAAAATGAGCATTTCCATAGTCGATACTGGCGACCGTTTGAGCCATTTGAAAACCACACAGCATATCCTTCTCGTGAAACATTGCGGCTGGATACCACGTGTCCGATCCACGACAGACGATCGTTCCACTCCAGTTGGTCAAAGTTTCGTTCTTTGTAAATTTGAAAAGCGAATGTCACGTATTTGATCTGATTTGATTTTTTTTATCGCTGTTGCCCAATTTTTCGGGCTGTTTTACGCAAAGGGACATTTCGTACCTTGCAGTCCCCGGATGTGGCATTTTTGTAACAGCGATGACAGTAGGGACAGGGCTCGGGCACAGGTCGCAGGAAGGCCATTCCCGTGCGATATTTTTCATCGACTCCGGTCGCTACGCAAACGTCTGTTTTGACGGCTGGAAAAATTCTGAAAGAGATCGATCGAATAATAATTTTATTCGTGCTCTTCGATGGAGGCCTGGTATATCTTTGAAAAAAAATTATCATTTTTTATATTGGCTTCAATGATGTATAAACATCCCTATAATGGTATAGTTCATATGTATAAACATTCTGAGAATTATACAGTACGAAGAAAAATGGTTTTTAAAGTTACAAAAATGTTTTCCTTAAAATCTTGATTTCAAAATCGAGCGGACTCGTAGCTCCTACAGTTTTTAACCGATTGACTTTAAATTTAAAATTTAGCATCTTATATAGGTTTTCTAGCGAAGTACACACGATTTTTACGATCTATTAAGAATTACGGTTTTCATAAATAATATAAGCCCATTGTTTTAATCGAAAATGCGATTTTTTTAAAATGGTGCCAAATTTGCAAAGATCGATATTCTGTGGTAATAGTGTGTCCTTTGCTAGCCAAACTCATATAGATTGCTATTTTTTTCTGGTTGCTCATGTGCGTCTCCAAGGAGTCCGTCCGTGAAGGGCCTAAAGAAGGCGTTCTCTTTCTACTGGCCACTGGGCCCCCATTTTGCATTTGTTCGAAAAATAAAAAAATTGATTCGAGTACCTACGGACATGGAAAAAAATATCCAGACCTCATCTAGATTGCTGTATTAGTATTTTTAAAAGAAGTTCCCAAAAAGCCTCTTTTTCCGACCATCCAAAAGCAGGTCTGAAAGCATTCACGGCTGGGAAAATTCTGAAGAGATCAATCGAACAATAACTTCATTCGTGCTCCTCGTACGAGGCTTTACATGCCTTTGAGAAAAAAATTTCTCGTTTTTTTTTTTATTGGCTTGAATAATGTATAAACATCCCAATAATGGTATGGTTGATATGTATAAACATCCCAAAAATTATATAGTCTGAAGAAAAATTGTTTTAAATCTTTAAAAACCGTTTTTCTTGAAATCTTGATTTAAAAAACGGGCAGACTCGTAGCTCCTACAGTGTTCAATCGATTGACTTCAAATTTCAAATGTAGCTTCTGAGATAGATTTTCTAGCGAAGTACACACGATTTTTACGATCGGTCAACAATTACGGTTTTTATAAACAATATAACCCCATTTTTTAATCGGAAATCCGATTTTTTTTTCAAAATCGTACAAATTTTCAAAAATCGATATTCCGTAATAATCGTGTGTCCTTCGCTAGCCAAACTTATGTAGATTGCGATTTTTTTTTCATCTAGGTGCTCATGTGTCCAACGAATCCGCCCGTGAAGGGCCTCAAAAAAGACGTCCTCTTTCTACCGGCCACTGGGCCACCATTTTGTATTTGTTTCAGGAAAAAAACATTGATTCAAGTACCTACAGATATATGAAATAAACATTTCAAACCTCCTTTAGATTACTTTATTAGTATATAAAAAATCCCAAAAAGCCTTGTTTTCCAACCATTCAAAGGTAGGTCTGAAACCCTGAAATCAGTCCGGGCATAAGAGAAATAATGAGGAGAGTGACCTTTTTTGAACGAAAATGGGTTGAACGTGTCTCGTCTGGTTGACCGGAAATCCGAGATGTAGAAGGGCAGCATCCAACTTTTCAACGGTTTTTATCGAATCTATAGGTACGATCTGTTGATAGGGACCGTTGACGTGAAGATACGTAGGTGCCATACCGACGAGTGCCATTGTGTAGTTGCGTGTCAAGCTGCCAGCAACACATATTTTGTCATATAGCTAAATATTACATTCAGTATATTGTTAATAAATAATTATAATATTCCGACATGTGTAAAAATCCTTAATGGTACAAGTTGAAGAAAAATCCTCAGTTTTTTTTACCATTCGGAAAAAGATCGGGTATTGATCAACGAGGGCCTTGTAAATTAATTTTTTTTTTGGTTTTATGGGTACAGATCGTTGCTCGTACGAAAAAGTTGACAACCACATTATTGAGAAATGAAAGAAAAAAAATGATTCTCGATATTGCTCTTTGATGAGACAAGATCTTCTGTACAAATTGAGGAAAAATCCAATTGAATCACAAATCAATTATTAGGAATCCGAGAATCCAAAATGAAAAATCAATTATTCAGAAATTGATAAAAAAAAAATTATTCTCGACGCTGGTCTTTGACGAGACAAGATGTTCTTTTATCTTTTGGAATACGCAGAGAAAGAGAGAATGGTATGTTACTCACTCGAGGTTCTGTACACATCGCGAGGTGGCGAGCAACCACGAATGCTCGAGTAGAATTGCCGGACAGTGATAACGACCATTTACGAATATGGAGGCCTGCCAGGGCCAGAGGTAATCTATATTATCGTTCAAAGGATTCGTGACGACGAGACGACTCGTATTAGCCGATAAAACTGGTTTGCATTTAAGGTAGAAACCACCACAAGCATCAGCCGTTTCCCTCGGTATTTCCAAAGACGGTGGATACTCGTAGGGATGGACGAAATCTTTCGTGGATTCTCTGACACCCATTGGTGAGTCCGAGACTTGGATTTTCTCGGCCGATTCCGCCGATCTGGCAAAGTACACGAATATCGATAAAACGAGACCGTACGGCTGACCAATTTAAGGCGTAGGCCACAGGAACGAGTATAAAATCATGTGCGAATTTAACAATTTTTTTTCGTGTGAAAAAGTGATTCACTCATAAAATTAATTACACATCTATTTAGTACGAATATCAAGCTGTTAGAAAAAAAATATATATTTTTTTTCGATGTACAAAATGGCCGACTACTAATATTTTCTTTTGTTATCTTTTTTTAGGCGCTCCCCGGCATTACATTTAGCATCCACAATTTTTACCTGGAACAAAAAAGAAAAATTCTCGCCAATCTACATTAGAATACCTAGAGAAGTACGTACGGAATTTAAAAAATATTGTTTTATTCAAAAGTTGTAGGTGTTTGAACTTAAGAAATGAATTTTCAGTGAAAAATTTCGTTATAACTGCTCACAAACTGCTCACAAAATGAAAAGTTTTCGATTAATCAGAAATTCTGTACTTGCTCCTCTGCGAAATGCAATTGGGAACATAACTTTTAAACTTCAAGTAAATCAAGTGAAAATTGTTGAAGTTATTTGTCACGCCAATTGAAAGAAAAAAAACGGTTTCGAGTAGTCGGCCATTTTCTACATGGAAAAAAAATGTCTAACAGCTTGATATTAATACTAAATAGATGTGTAATCAATTTTATGAGTGAATCACTATTTCCTACACTGTAAAAAATGTCTGTATAAAAACTAATACACAAGTGTAGGAAGTTTTTATGCGGATACCGCTTATGAAATTTCAGATAAGATTTTGAAAATCCAAAACAAGTTATTTTAAAAATGAAAGTGTAGCTCTGTAATATTAATATACTTGTGCGCGTGAAAAATAATTTACGTGTAAAGAAATAATCACATCCAAGTATATTGAAATCAAGAACCATTTGCTGACATCAAAATACGAGTGTATATTAAATTCAACAAGCATTTGCTAATATCAGCATGCGGGTGTATATTAATTTCACGGAAACAAAGTATTACCTTTGTAAAAAGTTGCCACTGTAAAAAGCTTCTGTGTAAAAATTAATACACAAGTGTATGATGTTTTTATGCGGACGCCGTTTATGAAAGTTCAGATAATATTTTGAAAATCCAAAGCAGGTTATTTTAAAAATAAAAGTGTAGCTCCGTATTATTAATATACTTGTGCGTTTGAAAAATAATGCACGTGTAAAAAAATGTTCACTTCCATGTATATTGACATCAAGGAAATTGCTGATATCAATATACGAGTGTATATTAAATTCGTTCGTATATTAAGTTCGTAAAATTCAATTCTTTTGTGCCTTAAATGTAGTGTAAATTTAATATATTTTTCTCATTGTTTCGTGTGATTTTCATCAGCGTTTATGATTTTTTTTTCAATTCCAGTTTCGCACTTTTAAATAAATCTGTTGTGATCATGCATTGTACGTATCGTAAAATTCAGATTCACATATATTATATTTTTCAGGCTGCTGTAAATAAATTTCAAACTTGTTTTGTATTTTCAATGCTCTGTGTTTTATAGTTGATTTATTATACATCTGTAGTAATTTTCAATTGAAGAGACGGATTAATGCAATACATTTTCCACAAATTTACAAACTTGTCTTTGGAATTCCATGTTGCATCTATTAAATTCTATATCCACGTTAGATTTTCATGTTCCTGTTTTAAATTTACGGTACAAGTGTTTCAATTTTAATTCCATCTAGTGAGTTCGTAAAATTCAATTCCTCTGTATCTTAAATGTATTGTAAATTTCATATCATTTTTTACAGTGTACGAATGAAAATTGTTAAATTCGCAGATGATTTTATACCCGTTACTGTGGCCTAACGCCTTAATTGGATTATCGCCTCGACACGTATAAATCAATTCAGCAGCATCAATTAAAAAATATCTCAACGTTGAACAGATTTAAATAAATGATGATTTCTATTCTGGCTTTTCTTGTTGTCATCTCACCCGAATCCAAAGTATTCGCAGAATTGGTCGGCCATTTTTGCCAGATCGTTGTCGTTGCGATTGGCACAAACAGGTCGCCACGTACGATTTTGCCACTGGGTCACAACCCCCTCGAGATTCAGGTGTGGTCGTTTGTCAAAATCAATTATCACGTGATCTCCATTGGTGAGTGCAACTGGAATGTTTGTAACCAACGTGAAGAACAGTACATGCAATCGAGATTGATTCCGTTACTTTTGGAAATATCGATGGACCTACAGCAATCAAGTTCATCCTCCATGTTGTCACAATCGGCCTTACGATCGCACAATTTTGATTGAGGAATGCACGTTCCGCTTCTGCTGCACGCGAATTCGTTGCTCCTGCAAAAGGCTGAAAGATATCTTTGATTGTAAAGACGAATGGTGAAAAAGATTGCCTCGCTCTATCGCAAATTATTTTTGAAAAGTGAACAAACTGCAGCTCTCCTCGTCGGTGCCATCGTGACAATCCACGTGACCGTTGCAAATGGCTTTTTGATAAACGTTCGCGAGGTAATCCCTGCAAGTGCAATCGTCCTCGTCTGTACCGTCTTCGCAATCGATGACGCGATTGCAACGTTTACTGATGGGCAGACTCTGTATCAGCCTGAAATAACGGTTGTGTCATTAGCAGCTTCTCGTCGATGAGTCAAATTCGCGTCATCAGGAGGTGACCGATGCTTCGTGATTACTTGGTACAAGTGAAGTGGGAACGTTGGAAGTAGCTTTTCGAGGACGATCGTGGCTTTGTCGTGGTAGTTGCTGGTTGCGGATCACGAGAAACTTCCATGGAAACTGCCTCGCTACTGTCATCCACCGTCGATGTCGTCGACGAGGCGATTTCATCGTTGACCGTTGTGAATCCTGGGAAAGATAGAGAAATCGGTGGGCTTGCTTGATTTTTTTTCGAATCACGTGCCTTTGTGCATCACTTGCAGCCTGTGAAGTGCAACCAGTAGTACACCCACGTAGGGGAACTCGGGGTAAGATGAATCATGGGGCGAGCACAGTGCTCCCGTTGGAGCTTGGTGGGGCGGCGGTGAGGTGAATGAGTGTGAAAGTATCAACAGTGGCGGAAGCACGCGTCTCGCGTGAGAAAACAATATCGATTTTTTTACAAAACGATGTCATTTTTTGGTAAAGTTTAACATCGTTTCAGTTTATTTGAGTTGCTGATATTCATTAGAGACAGGTATGTAAACACAATGAAAATACTAATCATTAATGTAATAATAACGGTTTGTCAGAAATTTTCAAGGTTATTGCGTGATTTTTTGTAAGGGGAGGGTAGGGGTTTGAACTTTTGAAAAATCGATTTCTTTTGTCTTTGCTTATAGTTAATCATTTCAAGAATATAATCCCAAAATTTCAAGTCAATCAGAGCAAAACTCTCGAAGTTATTGACTATTTAGTCCCGCTCCTCTAACACTGTACCTCCGACTTCTCTAAACTTCAAACGCGTTTTTCTCGAAACCACTTTTTCAAAGTCCGTGTTCACTGCCATTTGAAAACTACATGACCGATTTATTTCAAACTTGGTACACACTTTCTACATGTAAAATACCTCTCCTCAACGGTTAGTTTGAGAAAAAAAAATTATCAAAGACCGTTGGGGGGAGGAGTTGATGATAATTTGACTAAATTTTAATGGTACTTGATTTCAGATAATTTCTAGCTGAGATGAACACCGCAAATCGTGTTTTTCCAAAGGCGTTCTTGAAAAAGCTTTGTCACCGGCTTGCTTGTGGATATTTTCGCGTACAAATTTCACGGAATGTTCTTGAAATGACACTTAACAATGTACAAAAGGTTTCAATAAATTTACTCTATCCATATAGATGAAAAAAATTAGCAAAAGTGTTTTTTTTTCACGCTCAAATCCCCCCCCCCCCCCCCCAAGGGGCTATCCACTGTGACACTTAAAAAAAATCGATTTTTTTCCTTTTTCGACAGTTTATACTTTCAAGAATATCATTATCATTTATATCATTTATATCAATATCATTTGATCTTGCAAAAATCGATAGTTAAATCTGTAAACGCGTTTTTCTCGAAATGAGTTGTTCAAATTTTCTGACATTGTAACGCAAAGAGCAATTATCCGATTGACTTGAAATTTGAACTGAGTACTCTTGAATATATTTACTCTACAATGACATAGGATATTTTTGATTGGATGAAAATTGACGATTCGGCATTGAAAAAAACGACCATTTTATAGACAAGAAAACAGAATTTTTTCATAACTACGCCATTTTGTTAGATTCTAATATTTTTCGAAAATCCTACGTCATTGTATAGGAAATACCTTCCAGTTTGACGACGTTTTTTCCTTTTTCGGTTAGAGCTACTCAATCGGCCGGAATCATGTCAGCAGTGGAGAAACTTTTTTTTGCACCTCCGAAGGCAGCGCATAAGGCGCTTGGATCTGAATATTTTTCTATGAAAAAATTATATAATATAGGTCAAATATAGCCAAATATATTCTTCATTTTCCGAAACATTTAATTGAATACTTTTCTTTGAAAAAATTCCCGAAAATCACCCAAATTTTCAGCGTTCACACTGGTATAGCCCCTTAATTCGATAACCGTCTAATTGGGCAAGATGAATACAAACTATCGCAAACCCCGAATATTTTACAACGTACCAGTATTTACGTTAAAAAGGGTGGAATGGAAGTAGTAAAGCATTTGGTTCCTCTTCAACCGGTGTTTCTACCAGGGGAATGAAAAGAACTTGAAAATTATCAAAATGATATGGAAGCAAGATTATTAGGACTAATCCTGCAGACCTATTGAACAGAACGATTGGCTTATCAAATTGATGGTATCGAGAATAAAATCACTTTTATATGCGAAAGATGCCAATAATTCGTGTCCCATCATTAAGGGGTTACCCCTACTTGCGATTTTGAAAAAATCGATTTTTTTTATTGCATTTTTTTGAAGTATAAGTATCTGAGAATAGTCCTGAAAATTTCATGTCGATCCGAACAAAATTGACTGAGATATGAGCGTTGAAAGAGAAGAATCCGTTGTGTAAACGACCGGAATTGAAACTTTAAACGCGTTTTTCTCAAAATGGCATTTCTGAAGTCGGTGACCAAGATTACTCGAACACTAATGAACCGATCTTCTTGAAATTTTGCAGGCTTATTTAATACACAAAAATGTAGTCTTTAATCGTTCGATTTTTTTTCGAAAAAAAGTAGCCGTTTTATAGCCAAAAAACGGCCGTTTTTTTTCGTTAAAATCGAACCATTAACTTTGACTGTCCGCCATTTTGTGAAAAATGAATATTTTTAAAATTCTTCGATTAAATACTAGTTTATACTTATATTTGACTAAATCCATCCGCATTTTTTTTTCAGATGATCCAACTCGCCGCAATGTTGGTCACCGCAAACCGTGTATATAAAAACATTATTTCATTGACGGCCATTTGCCACTAAACAATGTAATATTTTTCAATAAAAAAATTACTGAAAGTTCTTCAAGATGTGTTCTTTAAGATGGTATATTGATCGATCAAAGTTTTGTAGTTTTCTTTAAAAAAATTCATGAAAAAGGCCTTTTTTTGCGCTACAAGTGGAGGTAACGCCTTAACCCAGCGCTGTTTCATCTTGCCCCACTTACGGGGTGAGATGGGAAAACACAGGTTTAATTAAAAATATATATTGTATGGTACAAATCAGAAAGACTGATTTTTTTGCTTTCAAAATTAAAAGATTAATCTATGTTGATTAGTTTCAAAATAATTAAAGTTGACTGACTCATGTAATGTTTAACTTGAACATGACCTTAGCGTTATCATCTTTCCCCGACTTCCCCTACTACTGTAACGAGCCAAATACATGGGTACTTTGTTGAACTTTTTTGAACTTGGTCAAAAAATAAAAACCTACTCACAATGTGCAGCCCAAGTGCTTAAACTTACCTGTACCATTTGTGTCGATCGTTGCTCTATTCTGAGTGTCATTCGCAGATTCTTTTTCCATCCCACTTTCTTGCCTGAATCCCGGAGTCACTTGCCCCACGATTTTTCCATCACCGTAATCTCGATTTTCCTGCTCCTTTGATTTTCCATTCGCGAACACTTGATTTCCGCAATTCATTTCATCCTCGGCATCGAGACAGTCCACCACACCGTTGCATCGTTCGTGAGCTGACAAACATTTGCCAAGACCTCCCTCGCAACTGAATCCGGGACAGAGCTTCCGCGGCTTTGGCCCGATCATCATGTTGTCTTGGCTATCTACGCTTGCCGGAAGTGAAAACGAAAGAAATTCAATTAGAGACACGTTTGGTTCTAATTGCCGTTAGATGTTTGCAACGACTCACGAATAATGTTGTTCATCCAATCGACAAAACGGCTGACTCTCGTGTAAGCCCCCGGCTCGTTGGGACGACCACAACCCTCGCCGTGACTCAC
This sequence comes from Ophion obscuratus, assembly GCA_964007375.1. Classification (NCBI taxonomy): domain Eukaryota; kingdom Metazoa; phylum Arthropoda; class Insecta; order Hymenoptera; family Ichneumonidae; genus Ophion; species Ophion obscuratus. The sequence goes on from OZ023321.1 coordinate 9,211,505, forward strand.
AATCCCAGCGACGTACCATTGATTCTTCGATTCGCGATAACTGGAGCGCAAAAGTTTGCAAAATATTTATTGTGCCAATTTGATACCAGCAGTAATCGTTCAAATTCCAAGTTTTACCCAAAGCAAAGCACTGGGACATATGCGTGCATGTTCTTTCCTGTACGAGAGGTTAAGGGGTCTTCTCACTTTAGACGCTAAAAAAGGGCTGTTTTTGTGATTTTTAAAAATTGTTTTATTTTATAGATTTGGATATAAAAGTTGCTGCATAGGATATAAAAGTTGCTTAATAAATACACTTTCGAAATACATTAATTTTTTAAAATGTTTTTCTCATGAGATGTTAACCACATATTTTTTACAACTATAGCTATAGCGCAGATCAAGGATTTTTTCAAATTTTGATTTTTACTATTTTTTGCCAAAAAAACGGTGAAAAAACATGTTTTTTTTGTTTTTTTTTTCGAAAAATGTCCGCCATTGTGTTATTTTTGCATATATAAAAAATCGTATGATATGCACTATAGCCATGAACGTACTGAATGTAAAATCGTTTTATGTTTTTGTTTCGGACAATCCATCCCCGAAATTTCATCAACAGCGCGACCTACAATTTTTAGGACATTTTTTTAACTACCATGTTCGTCTATAAATAGACTTAAGGGGTTCATTTTTGGAAAGTGAAAGTGACGGGGCAAATTTTTGTAAAGTGGAAAATTTGCCTAAAAATCGTCAGCTAATTGTTAATAACAAATGAACTATGCAATATAAAAAAAAATCCTACGCACTTCCATAGACGATATATTTTTGGAGATATATTCAACATTTCAAGTGAATAGGTTGAAAATTGTGTGAGTTATATTCCCGGCCATCTTAAAAAATACAGTTTTGAGAGAAACGCTGCACAGCGGCCATTTTGATATTGATCGCTTGAAAAAATTATTGTATACAATCACTGATATGTATGATAAACACCCTTTTTTGTGATCTGGATTTATTTTGTAATTTTTCTGAGAAAAAAATCCCCAAAAAGCCTATATTTCGGCCTCTAGAGTGGCCTAAGGACTTAAATGAGTAATTTTTTTTGTAAACATATTTCGAAAGTGTATTTATTAAGTGTAACAACTTTTATATCAATATCTATAATATAAACCTATCAAAAAAATGCATGGCAAAATCGCCTTTTTGCGTCAAATTGAGAAGACCCCTTAAGCGAATTTTGATCGATCCGAATAATCTGGAAGCGAAGCTGGATAGAAATGCCTTATTTCTTTGAGTCACCATTTAAAAGTATACCCAAAAGACGTACGTGCACATGAGTGGACCACCGCTGTCACCCTGACACGCATCACGACCTCCTTGCGGTATCCCGGCACAAATCTCAGCATCATTCCGATCCTCGGGATGTTTGCACTGACGGGTAATCGGTACTTCGACCTCGCGCAGGTGGTCCGCTTGAAGGATTCACACAAACGCCGTTTAATCAGCATGAAAAGAGTTTTCAAGTTGGGTCAAGTAGAAGAAGTACAGGAAGAGACATATGGTAGGAACTGTTGAACGATTAAAAGCCATGATACAAAAATCTACCTGTCTTAATGCCCCCCTGCCCCCCTCTATGTAAATAGTCGTATGATTTATACTCACGATTAGGACCGTGTTCGTATGTTGCCCCCCAGCCGGCAGTTACGCAGGTTGCATCGGGTAACGGTTCCCTTCTCGGATAGTTCTCGGGCGGCCAGCTCTTTGGTAGACAAGTTGGTCGTACCCACCGATTGAACAGCAGTGGCTCCTCCAGTTTTATCAAAGCCAAATCGTTCTTCATGATGTCTTTCTGATAGCTGGGGTGCATTTTTATATAATTCGCTCGTCTCGACTGGGCCATTGGCGAGAAGGAATGATGACGCAGCACACCAGCCTGAATCTCGTAATAATGCGCTGTAAATCTGTGATCGAAATAAACCCAATCGAAATGATTCAGGCCACTATCGTTATTGGGTTTCTCTTTCCTTTTTTTACGAAGGTATCGATGCTTATAAATATAAAATGACGTTGTAGGTTTCTCGAAACCTCTGTATGGAGAAAGATAAATGGAGTTATTTATCGAAGCAGTTAACGAACCCATCGATGCAGTGGGCCGCAGTAAGAATCCAATCTTCAGTGATGATCACACCACCGCAATTGAAGGAACCATCTTTGCGAATAGCGACGAGGAAAGGCCAAGCTTTTGGCTGGCTTGGCTTACCCCCGACGACCCTCAACTCGGCACCGACGATTTCCTGATCGGTACCATTCGTGGCCTCGATACGATTGGAACCATTGGACACTCCCAGCATCTCATCAACGACCCTGCTTGTCACGCTCTCCGAGTTCGTCGTGTTTTTCGCACTCGCCAAAAAGTAATCCTCGTTTCGACCGAACGTGGAAATCTTTTCCTGATGTGAAATTACTCTCGTGCCACATGGGAGATTGGGACATATGACGTAGACTGCTTTGTCATAGCACGTTGGTACGATTTTGATCTCGCCGATTCGTGACTGGGTTAGATATCGTACCGCATATTGTCTGGGTGGCGTTGATTCGATCCGTATACGAGGTGGTTCGCTGTGAAAATCATGCATACTCTTCTGAGCTTTCCTTCTATTTTAGGTCCCTTGGTTCTTTCTCAAACGATTAGTCATCAGAGAACAAGCAGTCTTTAAGCGACAGGCCTCCATACATGGGTAAATTTAAATCAAAAGCTGTGTGATATTTTTCTTGTCGAAACTTTTCAACAATAATAAACGAAATAACTTTTGATTATCCTTGATTCAGCTTCAATATTATATCCAGTAATGACTTTGCTACGAAATCACGTCGAATAGTTTATTTTTATTTTCGCCACCGCCCATTCCTGACCTGAGTGGAAAACCAGTTTCTGCGAGGCAAGCCTCGGTCGCCCACGATTCCGTTGGCGTGCACACGGGATACCATCGTCCTTGCCAATTTTTGTGAAGGTAACCGACCGTGAAGCCAACCGTGAAGAGCTGCAAAGAAATGTCCCGCATTTGGGTCAATTTAACGAATCAAGAGAACAACGTTCCGGTCCGTTCTGTTGATTGATTCGCCTCTGCCTATCTTACATCTTCGCTGTTTATGTAAGTATCCGTAAGCATGCTACAATCCGTTTCGTCTCTCCCATTGGGACATTGCCGCAGGCCGTCGCATCGCTGCGCCAGGGGGACGCAGTAGCCCTCTCCATCATTTTCCGACCAGTTCTTGCAGCTAAAGTAGTTCACTGGACAACCTGGTTGATGTATATTAAAAAAAACGGGAAAAAGGCCATCAGATTCTTTTCCTGTGTCTTGGGTCGTCTGGTATTGGGGCCAATCCACGCTCAAGGTTCGTGATAAGAATTTCGACGGTGTATGAATTACATCGGCGAGCATCCAGTGTCAAAGGAAGTGGGTCGTGAAAGCAAAGTTGGTAAGAGCGAGTCTGTGTGACGAGAGAACTACTGGGAGCTATCGCCATCTGAGTCACTTGCAGCGCGAAGCTGTTACTGTGCTTCAGAGATGAAAGGCATCGAGCGTAGATAACGTAGGAAACTTGCTCAAGCCAAAAGGAAACACGATTACCAACTAGTGATATCTCTATAAATACAGCAACTCGCCATTGGGAAGTTATATTGTTCAAAGCCATTACCGAAACAACCAAGTTCGTCCTCGCCTCGAGGACAATCGAAATAACCGTCGCAAATTCGATCTTTGTTGACTCTGTCGCGACAAGAGCACCTCGTCTCGTCGCTCACGTCTGGACAATCGACTCTACCGTTGCACCATGATTCTATTGGGATACAGCTACTTCCGTCGTCGCAGCGTTGATGATTTTGAGGACACGTATCCACGAACCCTAGATGCGCAAGACAAAAAGGCATTTTAATGTCTCGGTCAATCGAGATAGTATGAAAACATGCGGAATCACAAGTATAGATTTGCCGAACCTGAGTAATTGATTTGCTGCGTGCTCCACTTGGGATCGGTTGGTTTTTCTCTGCCAGTAACGACATTGTGAGGACTTTCTTGACTTCTTTGGTATTCAGTGACAGCGGGTAGAGATGGCAATTGGTAGGTTGGTGCTGGCATGTAGGTGCAGTAATAGGACGATCGACCTGGCCCTGTGGGGACGTTACCGAAACTTGGGAACAAGCCCTGGCCTCCCGGAGCGGTTGGTCCCATGTGTGGTCCCGGCTGGTATCCTGCGATGGAATTACCGTAGGGAAATTGCTGACCGGCTCCGAACTGGCTACCCTGTTCTCGGTGGTATTGCGTCGGACCGAAGCCCTGACCGGTTGGTGGTCCTCCAAACCCGAATCCTCTTTGTGGAAACTGATTTGCCAGTGGCGGATAGCCACCCGGCGAAGAAACCGAAAATGGCATCGTACCAGGCATGGTTTGCTTAAACGGTGGCGAGTTTCCCGAGGTTGGGGGACCGTAGAAACATACTGGATACGACATCCACGGTATGGGTGGTGTGTATTGCACCTGTTGGCTCGTTTTCATCGTCTCGGCTGTAGGAAGCAGCAGAGAATTCCCATCGTAGATACCTTTGGCGGGATGCGTGCCCGTCACTATTCTTGGATCAAAGTGAGCTGACCGCGATATGGATTCCGAAGTTCGAATTTCGTTGGGATCAGCTTTGATCGGGTTTGATGTACTAGCGCTTGGAGATTCTTCCACCATGGTTTGTGTCCTTGTCGCTTCTGCCCAACCCCAATTATTCTCGGGACCGGGGACATTAAAGATCGCAGACGGACCCGTTAGGGCATCGGTCTGAATGTCCTCGGCTTTTGAGACTCCATTTGGTGAGTCTGCTTTGGAGAGTTGCTTGATGATCGTCGTATTCTTTATCACGTAGGCTACTTTTGTACCGTTCGTTATATTTAGTGATTTCAAGACTTCCGTTGTGTTCTGAAAGCCGGAGTCAGGTATACTCGATTCCGTCGAAGATCCTGGTATCTCATTGATGACGCTGGGTGCTTGCGTCTCTTTGATCATTCTTCTAGTCACGTCGCCAGTGTACGAGATTGGGCCATTCAGCATTTCGGCTATAGCCAATCTGTTCCTCATTGGCGACTGTCTATCCTGAAACACGGGATGATTGTAGTTGGCGGACTCGTCTTCTTCCGCATCAGCAACGAACTTGATCGAGTCCCCATTCGCCATCTTCTTGCACTCGATGCATTGTATCAATGCCTGATACTTTTGCGGATGGGCGTCACTCGCATCCTCGTTTACTTGTATTTGATTCATCAGTTGTTGCAGATTGTCAACATTGTCGCCGGTTTTCTTTATCAATGATTGCATCGATTCTAGAACAGATTTGCATCGTTCGACGCTCCTTTTGCACACGCGTATTTTCTCTGTTTCCCCAATTTCACGCTTCCCGTCCCCGGAATTGTCGTCCGAGTAGCTGTGAATTGTCTTGAAAAATTCGTTGGTGTCGCGTATCGTTTCGACTTCTCGTGGAACTTTGCGGCCGGTCTCGACTCTGTGGAGTCTCGTGAAGAAAGGATCGTTTCGCCAGCCGGTTCTCTCGGGAGCTTGGCGTTTTTGCATCATGTGGATATCATGTTTCCGCGGATTTGCCATGTGGTCCGAAGTAATCGTGTAAATGTCACGATCGATAAATTCTTCCCGTTTGTAAATTGTCGGCTCATCGTCCGTGAGAAAAATAGTGTTTTCCGCTGCAAGATTCTCGCCGATTATTTCGTCGTCGTGCAACCAGGGATAAGGACCGGCTGTGTATAGAGGGAAGGAAGGTTAGCGGTTTGATCGCAGGCTATTGGTTCATCAGCCGTGTGTAGAGGTTACTCACCTGATTGCAGTGCCACGTAAGCAATCGTTACGGTGAACACTGACAAGACGAGTATCGAGAGGATCACCCCGATGATCGTTATCTTGTAACGCATGAAGTAATCGGATTGATTCGACACTTGCAGCCATTGAACGCCTGCTTTGTTCGGTGATTTCAGTGACTTCAGAACTGAAAGGGCGGTTGTTGAAGGTGAGGATTTTTCGGTAGATATGCTCGTTTTCAGGCAGTGCATGGGGGGAAAATGTTACAAGAATGATAGAGCCTACCTGACCGACTGCTTTGCGCTATAGAGTGTTCATTCCGTTGGACTATTGGTACGTCTTCCATTTCTGATGGTACAATACGATAACCGACGTACGATTCTGACATTCCCTTTTTAACTGAAATTTCATTGCAAATTTCACAACAATTTGTCAACATCTATTAATCACGTAATAAATGACGTTTCTTACTTTTATCGAGAGTTTTGGCAAGTCATTGAATCGTTGCACTGTACGTTGAGAATGATTATTATCAATCACTGATTCGAATCTGTTCGATCGGAGAAAACTTGAGAGTGACAACCTTCCCCGGGTCTGTCCAGAGATTCACTGAAATTCTTGGTAAAAAAATTCGATAGCACAGAGGTGACATGCAAAATTGTCGCAACGTCAGCTAATGGAGTGAAGGATGACTTGTCATTAAATTTCATCGCTCCTTTCGGTATTTCGCTGGTTGAATGACTTTTTGCTCACGCATTGGTGTCGAAATTATGTCAACTTTAATATCACATTTTTCATTTGATGTTTTTTTTTCTCTTTTGCATCTGGTGAATCGACATTACGCTTCTAATTCACGCATGTACGTGTGACCGTAGCTCGGGAAAATATATCGGAGCGCGTTGTAATTCGACACCGGGTTCGTTCAACTCCCGAAGCTCGGCCTCTGGTATGCGTCGATTGCATATGAAAGGCCGATACCGTATAAGTACAATTAAAAATTGTAGATGAGACGGCTTTATTGAAATTCATTTTCGTACGGACGAGACTGACATGATCTCGCTAGAATACGAAATTTCATTCCATTTGATTTTCGATAGTTTTACAACGTTGGCTTTATTACATCAATGTGATATGGCGAAGGATAAAGAGGTCGCACATTTTCATTGATTCGCCCATTAAGGTGGGCGAGGGCAAATATTCGGAATTACAATTGTACGGGAGGAACTTATTTGATCTAATTTATGTTTTGTATATCATTGGTATGCGTATCAACAGAGATGATAAAATCGAAGAAAAAATATTAATGATTACAACTACATTATCATCCCAAAAATTGAGGAATATATTTGGAATTACAATTATATGGAAGGAACTTATTTAATGTAATTTATTTTTTGTATATCATTAGTATGCGTATCAACAGAGATAGAAAAATCGAAGAATTTTTTTCATGTTTACAAGAGTTATTTAGCTTCGCACGAAAAACGAGTAGTCGGATGGTGCATCGTACCTGGTCGGGATGAAGAAAAATAAATTGGTTCATAAATTATCTTATGTCCTTTGACGGGCGATTTTTCAGTAAAATTCCTGTTTAACGGAATGCTAATAATATTAATGCAATTTTTTAATTAAAAAATCGTGAACAAAATTTCAGCAATTTTTATTGACCCACAAAACGAAGTTCAAAAAAGGCTACGTTTGACGATAGCAAAGATGATTTTATTTATGAATAATTATTTTTTTCTTGTTTCACACCAACCGGCGGAAATTGGGCAGATCACACCGCTCGAGTACCAGTTATTTAAATATATATTTTTATTTCTTAATGCTTCTGTTAGTACCTATACAAATGATCCATCATTTAAAATATGAAAAAACAGAAAGTCACGAGCAGATCGACATAAGGTAAATGCCCCAATTATTGAACAGCTAAGGATCTGGGGGATTGAATTCGGTGAGAAAAATATATAAAATCAAGAAAAAACCATCGCCTTCAGGTTCAAATGATACTTTGATATTTTTACTTTCGAAAAATCACCCTTTAAATTATTTTTAAATGATTTCAAATGAAAAAAAGAATAACAATGTGAAGAATGCAAATGTCCCAATTATTGAACACTGGAAGTGCCTATGTCCCCAATATTGAACAGGCATGTCCCAGTTATTGGACACTCTCGAGAATTCTTTTTCCGTTCTAAAAATATTATTTTTGGCACAATATTAAGAAATAAAAGCAAAATCAAACACTTAAATAATCTTTTGTTAATCATGTAAAAATACAAAAATATATATTTCGTCTCTTTTGGCAGGTTTTTGGTTCATTTGCATTTGGTTTATTTTTGCTTTTTAACTCGAACTTTATTTTATTTTTATTTTCAGCTTCCTCGTTTTCATGTTCTGTTTTTGATTGATTTTGTCGCAGCTTGGCTCCCTGAAATATCGGAGAGCAAAAAATATTGAACAGTACATTCGTATTTTTAGGTTACATTTAGGTTATATTCTCTTTTTACATTCCGTTTTATGTTTACTTCACGAAAATACAAATAAAAAATATATTTGACGATCTTAGAGTTATTATTAAAAGAATAAAGGTAATTTTATTCAGGAACTTGCAGTTTTTGTTTGAATAAATCCGATACACACGAGCTGTCACACGTTAACTGTCTCGATGTTTTGATGGGTTTAATGACGCCAACTTGGAGAATTCGAGTGTTCAATAATTGGGACACACTGCATTTTCTATGTCCCAATGATCGAACACCGTATTTTTTTTAACAAATAATTAAATAAAGGTTTTTCATAAAAATTGTTATTTGTAAGAAGTTTTCTGAGGAACCTGAAGAAACGCCTTTATTTTTTTAGATGCGACAGTTTTTGATTTTTTTATGCCCTTACGCATGAAGCGGCGCGTCTTAGCAAAAACGATAAGCAGTTACCACGAGACGCCAAATCGAGTCACCGTTGCTGATTAAATAATTGTTTTCTCTATTAATTAAAGCTTTTTTTGCACAAGTAAGGTAACATTTCGATAGCTAAAAGTTCCATATATGTAATAAAATTTTATAAATAAGTAAATGCATGCAGGTGAATGAGAAATAATAAAAATACAAGATAGTGTTCAATAATTGGGACCTGTTCAATAATTGGGACATTTACCTTACGTCGATTCCGAAATTCATACGAACTTTTGAGCTGTCACCGTATGACCTTAAAAATTAATTGATCTGCCGAATCGTTTTCATATGCAGATTCGCTCAGCCGATATATTTTCTTTATCAAGGTTGCCTCGATTTTGCAAGTGAACGACCCTTATTGCCACCAGTAGTGTTCGCCAATGGATCGAGATTGCATAACTTCTCAGTTTCCTCTCACTTTCTCCTACGGGTTCTTGCAACCGCGCTGCCGCCGCTACGACTAGTGGTCGAAAGCGAAATCGTCGCAGTGCCAGAACGATGTCCAGCGAATCTGGCATCGGAATATTCTATTACGAAAATCATTTTGCAGGCGACTAAAAAACACCTGTTATTCTACCCGGGCCATGCGAAAGTTGTCCCATTTTTGTTTGCTGAAAAAGTGCCAACTTATCAATGACGTTGTCCAATTTTTTTGGAAATGTTCCCGCACGAAATCAATTTTTTTTAAAGTAGTGCACGAACGAATCTGTGAAACGATATAAATATGATTGCTATCGTGAGGAGAGGGTAACATTATTGACGCTGCCCTTTGATTGCCGTCGAGTGTTTCATTTTATTCGGTGCACATTTTTCATCAGGTTACCGGAAATAAGCCTTATAAAGCATCGCATGCTTCCCAATTAAATTCCGTGAAATCCCGATCGCATAAAGGCTTCAAAAGCGCAAAGGAAGACACCTCGGAAATTGATATCGCGGCCGCGTATACCAGCAATAGAGGGGAAAATGAAATGGACTATTAAGCGTCCTTTTAGAATTCGGTGAGTGTATATAAATATGTACATACATATATGTTGAGTAATTTACACAGATCGCGTGACTATGCGAGGTGAAAATAAGTGGAGAAATATTTTGCGGAGAAAATGCGATGAATTCGTAAAAAAAATATCACGCGAACGACTATATTCCGCCTAGAATGCAATCGTTGCCCAATCATCTTTTCCCCGAGGTACTTTTCACTTTTCGTATTCCACACTAGTTGATATCGCAGCCTGGAATCGATGGATACATTAAGGGAGACTTTGTCCTTGGAGTGCCATATTTCAGGTGTTTACATTTTATTTTTTTTAATAGGAAACGAGTAAAGCTTTTTGAGTGCGGTTTTTTTCTTGCTTTTATTCATGATATACAGAACGTTAAAAAAAAATTTTTTTTTTTAAACCAAAATGGCGGCCGTTGCAGCTCCGCGAAAACAGGTCCTCAAATCGCGGGAGGTAAACGGCTGACATCACTGCCCCCTCTTTGTTTATCTGAAACACAAATTCAAAGCATATTATCAATCTGTGACCCTTTGGTCATGGAATGACGGATGGGTTTTTCGTTTAGTACAAATTTCGGAAAATGGCGGCAATTAAAAAAAAATCGAATTTTCGCGCATTTTTTTACGCATAAAAAGATAAATAATAAATGCAAAAATGTATCTATCGAAAAAACGATCCGTCATTCCGTGAAGACATATTTTCTGAGTATGTTCTCCAAATTTCAGGTCGATATGTTAATTACATCGGTCAGGAGAATGTCAGCCATTTTAAAAAACGTGTTTTCGAGAAAAACGCGTTTAAAGTTTTGTAACGTGTTTACACAAATGTGTTTATAATTACCGCTAATCGGCAATGCCTGGTCCATAGAGGCAACCCTTCTCTTCTTCTAGCTGCTCATGTTGAGCCGCTAACATCTCCCGCTGCTCAATCTGGGACAAAGTCTCCCTTAAGGGGTCTTCTCACTTTAGACGCTAAAAATGGCTATTTTCATGAATTTGCTGATAGGTTTATATTATAGATATTTATATAAAAGTTGTTACACTCAATAAATACACTTTCGAACAAATTCTATCTATTTAAGTCACTATTTATAGACGAAAATGGTAGTTAAAAAAATGTCCTTAAAAATTGTAGGTGTGCGCTGTTGATGGAATCTCAGAGATGGATCATCCGAAACAAAAAAAAACGGTTTTAGATTCAGTATGTTAATGGCTATAGCGTATATCATACGATTTTTGATATATGCAAAAATAACAAAATGGCGGACATTTTTCGAAAACAGCAACCACAATAAAACGTGTTTTTCACCGTTTTTGGCAAAAAAATAGTTAATTAAAAAAAATCCTTGATATGTGCTATAGCTATAGTTGTAAAGAATATATGGTTAAAATATCATGAGGATCGGTTCAGTAGTTTCGAAAATTTTATCAACAGGCCGTCGAAAAACGTTGTTTCGAGAAAAACGCGTTTAAAGTTTATTTTCATTATATGATTACATAAAAGAAAATTTAATGTATTTCGAAAGTGTAACAACTTTTATATCACTATCTATAATATAAGTATCTCAAAAAATTCATGAAAATAGCCTTTTTTAGCGTCTAAAGTGAGACGGCCCCTTAAATATGCTTCAAAGCAGTTTGCGTTCTACGAAATATTAGACAGAAACGTCAAATTTTACCTACATTGGGGAAGAATATAATGGCAAATAAATCTACTTACAGGGTTCGAAGGCAAATAGCAGAAATATGTTATTAGCATTTTATGAGTGTCAAGGACAGACATTTTAAACAGCCTTTAAACAAGTCTAGCATTAAAGAGGATCCATTCTGTCGATTAAATTTAAGGGGGGAGATACCTTCAGACAAGGAAAAAATGTTCATGATTTTTTTTTAAAGGACATATTTCTGCACGATTTTTGAGACTTAGGGTATGTTTTATTAGTACTTTTCGCTGTTCCATGGTATTTTTTAAATTGATCTTTATAAATGGCACGGTTTTCTAAACGGTTTGCCCCAAATGTTGTCAGACGGCGTGACACGTAGCGTCGGCAGGACTAATCTGAAAAAAAATCCAACGAAAATTGTTCGTCCATTAACACTCATACGCAGAATATGAACCAAGAAAAAGTGAGAAATGTGGACAATCGATTAAATGGTACGCTTCAAAACAAAATGATCGAATTTTCCGAAAAAAGGGCTACATTTTGCCATAAGAAGAATATATTTTTCAAAATCTTTCATGACCATTTAGGGTTATGTTTTATACAATAAGGTTAAAAAGATTTATACCTTTTCAACAGAATCAGTCAATTAGTTTTTGAGCTATGCGTCATGCCAGTTTCAAAAGTGCAGTTTAGAAGACCGTGCCATACCTCTGCAATTTTCGAAAATTAATAAAATAATGAATACCGCGTAATAGCCAAAAATAGTAAAAAAAAAAAAAAACATACCCTAAGTCTCAAAAATGTTGAAATAATCTTTCCTTAAAAAGAAATTATGAAAATCGGCAAATGTTTTCCTTGTCTAACGGTATCTCCCCCCTTAATTTCCAAAGACTGCGAGGTACAGTCTGTAATATGTACGACATTATGGAGAGTTACCTTGGTATCCTCCTCATGACCTCAATTTCCGGTTTAGATAATGTTTAAATTATCGAATTTAATAAGAAAATTGAATAATCAAAGATTATACTGATTTTTGCGAAAAGGATGATTTTACAAAAAAAAAATAATTTAATGATTAATTTGCATATGCGGGAGGAATATTCATTAAAATTTTCATCTATCGAGCGATGAAGTCGAGTTGATCATACGCGCCAAGAAATAATCATTGGCGTGGAACTATTGAAGGTTTTCGAGTGTGTATTGATCCCATAAGGAAGTATCGTAGGACCTGCTTTACGTGAAAACGGTCGACTAACATGAATTTGTCGCCAAGGCTGTACGTGCCTGACGACGAATGTGTCCGAAAGAGACCTGTGGTAAATCGCGTTTCGCGCCACGTAAAAATATTAAAGACTTGTCCGTGTCTCGTATGGCTTATCCGACACGATAAAGTTTTGCGACTTAACTTGCCACAATGATACGAGAGTGATGTTTTTTTCCCCCGGATAACCTAAACGTCTGACGTACAAGATTTCCATGGAGTGAAAAAATGGAATGCCAATGGGTTGAGTGGACGGAACGAATGATAAATAGGTCTCGACGTTGCGCAAGTCAACCGACTGGCTATCCAAGTGCCAACGTAAGGTAATACGACTGCACTGGGGTCTGAAGATCACGCGAATATTGGTGAACGCCAATAATAAAAAAAAATGCAGCAGATGAGAATGTTGAAAAATCAGATTTTTCAGAAAGTTGAAAAATCACCTTTTTCAAACCTATATACTTTGATAGTATATCATTTTATAAATGTACCGTGAAATTTTTTAACGTCATCGGATCAAAATTGACAGATTTATAGGCTGTTATGTTGACGCCCGTCGGAACGCTTGAAGCGTCGTTCGAAACTTCAAACGCTTTTTTTTTCTCGCAAGTACGTTTTCAAAGTCGGTGAGCAAAATATCTTAAAAACTACTGCATCGAACGTTGCTAAATTTTTAGGGCTTTTTATAAATGTAAAAATATAGTATTTCATCGGAGGATTATTTCCCCGATATAGAGCAAGTGAGAGGGCAAGTGAGTCACGAGAAACAGAACACCTGAATGTGTCCGTTGGATTTGCAAATACGAAGTATGTACATATTGGAATTTTAATGGTATGCAAGGACGCACATAGTTATCATAATATTTTTTTTATTTCCTTTTTGTTCGGTTCTTTCAGTCCTCAATGTTATTAATATGGAATGGCATATTTTTTCCCCTTGCACATTATAACCGGCATCCAAACAAATTCACCCATTCAACATAGTATGACCTTCGAATGACCTTGAATCCAGACATATTAAATAAATAATAATGTATCGTAGCGCAATGGAGTCATTTTGAACATTTAGCGTAACAGAAATAAAGCAAAAACTCGTTGAGTTATGATTTATTCAATATTTCTGGGTTGAAAGTCATTTGAAGGTCATACTATATTACAGGGTTGAATTCGTTTGGATGCCGGCTACAATGTGCAAGGGGAGAAATATGCAAAATTAAAAAAAAACTTTGATGACCTTGAAAAAACCGAAAAAAATTAAATAAATAAAAATTTCATGATAGCCATGTGCTTCCTTCCAAACCTTCAAAATCCCGTTATATAGGTACAAACGTCAAGACTCTCACTTTGAACACGCGCCATTTCTTTTTAATTTCATATTTCGAAAATTCCTTCGATTAATCGTCGGAGAAACTAATCTACCGACGAAATCTGTTTGATTTTTTTATATTAGATAATCTGGTTCAGAAAGACATTGCCCACTGAAAAAAAAAACGTTATCGAAAGATACTTCCGGAACATCGGCAGTAAATCGATGACAATTAAGGGGCCAGTCCACTTTGGAGCCACGAAAAAGGCTATTTTAGCGATTTTTTGAGGATTTTATAAAAGATATAAATATAAAAGTTGTTGGGCTTGATAAATAAAGTTTTGAAATACATTTAAAAAACAAATGAATCCATTTTTATTAATTTTTAAGTACAAAAACTATAGTTCAACGCAACGCCTCAAAAATAGGTGGGCTAGGTAGCTCCATCAGAACTCAGCAACGGCTTGTCTGAAACAAAAAAATCAAGGTCCATTAGATTCAGTATGACACCAGCTACAAAATGACCCTTGGATATAAAGTTTTATCAAAAAATAAAAAAATGGCAGATGAAAGACGAAAAAAGTTTTTAAAAAAGTGTTTTTTCGCAGTTTTTCGCAAAAAAGAGTAAAAATGCATTTTTTTAAACCATCGAGAGTCATCTTGTTGCGAATCATGTTTACAATATGTGGTTCAAATTTCAAGAGAACCGGTTTATTAGTTTTAGAGATACGATGGAGCTAGATTTTGAAAACGTTGTTTCGAGAAAAACGCGTTTGAAGTTTATACTATGAAAAACTCTTACCTAAACTCAATCGGCAATTCCTGCACCGTACAAAATCCCTTCTCTGATTGCTCATCATCGTCAATTTCTTTAAGTCTTGCTTGCTTTCGATTTTTTGAAATTTTCAAAGTGGACTGGCCCCTTAAATATTTTTACACAAAAGAATTACAGTGTTCTTCAGATGATACTTTCTCAAATACCTAATTTTTTTTAGGAATTATCATCACGATTTTCTAACAAAAAAAATCCCGAAAATTAGCATTTTAGCTGTTACAACTAGGCATAAGCCGTTAACTCGCAACGTTGGTCTCTAATTTAAAAAAAGGGGTTACGAATTCGTCAAGTCTGTAATTTTTCGCTGCCTCAAATGTGCTAATATTGGTCGTTGATTTCAAACGGGTAGAAACTGAATATCTTTATGAAGGCGCATTAAAATTAAAATGCTTAAAAATAAGTAGGTTAAAAAAAAAGAAAACACCTTCACTTTTTTATTTTTTCAGAGAATCTTTCTGTTACGACGAACGAAAAATAAAAAAAACCAGCTGATTGGTGTCAGCTGTACAAGTGAGATAACACAATAAGAAAAGGCCATCGGAATTTCTTATATTTGAAAAGTAGCACTCAAATCTTTATCAAAAAAATTAAAAAGTGAAGGTGTTTTTTTTCTAATACCTACTTTTTAAAAGGACTTTCATTTTAATATGCCTCCATGTAAATATTCAACAATAATGTTATTATTATTGTATTCAGATAAATTAGTTACAGTGAAACTTTAGTTATACTTTTTTCACGGGGTACATCAAATATGACGTATAAGTGAAAATAATGTAGAAATGAAATACAATATGTATCTGAAACTCTTCGACATTTGAAAATGGCGATTGGTGCATAATTCCCGATGTTTTTCCATAGCAAGCTCCTCTATTATGTTAATGTTTGCTTTTCAATTGAAAACTTGATTGGTAATAATCACAGTACATACATAGTCGAGGTAAAAAACAACGAAACATCAAAACATCGAGACATCAAAACATCGAAACATCAAAACATCAAATTATCGAAACATCAAATTATCGAAACATCAAAACATCGAAACATCGAAACACCAAAACATCGAAGCATCAAAACATCGAAACATCAAAACATCGAAACGCAGTCACGTGAATTTTCTTCCGGCGAGTGAATTTGACGTTTTATTAACGTATAACTGAGGAAAAGCGAACCTCGAAATCGACGCTGGGGAATAAAATGAATTACGTATAAGCGCGAAAAACGTAGAAATGAAATTTTATTACCATCTTTATGAACGGAATCTGCCGGGGTTAGATAAATTTGACGTATAAATGATAAAAACGTACAAGCGCAAAACGTATAAACGAGGTTTCACTGTATTTAAATAAAGATTTTCGCCTGACCAGGAAATAGTTCGAAACAAGTTTCATTTAGGAATTTCGATGCAAGGTCATTCGCCGATGAAGATGAGTATCCTCCCAGTATTGACGATTGCATTGGAGAAGGAGGAGCCGGACGAGGTTTACAATTTTTCCGGTATACCGGATAAAAGTGGTCATTTCTCGCGTCGCTGCCAACGCGATCATAAACGCGGATCAAACACTGCCGGGATTGGAGCTCGTTGTAAACCGCCTTGGCGGGACGCATCTGGTGTCTAAACAGATATTCCGTTTCCCCTTCTCCGAGACTACTCGTCTGTTCTCTTCTGTGTCCAAGTCAGACAGGCCGTTTTCACTCTAACACGCCCCGAGAGTACATCAGTCAGAAGTATCAAGTAGCACGTCCTCGAGTCTTACTTTGTCGACTCACACCCGCGCATCGTCAAACGCCTCGTTCGAAGGCACCGATAAAACACCGGAAACGACGTCGAAAAACGTGAAGACCAAAACAGAAGAAAAAGATACATTGACGGGACGTTTATCAAAAATCTGAGTGCAGCATCCGGTACTTTTTTTTCTTTTCTACCGTTATTGCTCCGATGAACATCGAGCAGAAAAGTTGAGTCTTCTGCTCGTAGGGTGCAATTTTGTCGATTACATATTTACGACGTACAAAGTCTGTCAAAAGTGAATATTTCACGCGTGTGTGTGTGAGTGTGCAAAAAAAATATTGTATCGACCCTGCAACACGAAGTCAAGATGTTCCAGAGCCTAAAAGAACGGATAAGAACAGTTCGTCGATATATTTTGGAGCAATCATTTTTTTTTATATGTCGTTAAAAACAGTTTATAAAAAAACGTTGATAAGTTCACAAGCTTACAAATTAATATATACGGAAGTTCTCAATCGACACAGCAGTGAGCAAAAAATTCCCTGATTTTTTTAAACAGAGAACACCCATGTTAAAAAAGATCATAGAGTAAAAGTAATCATAGTTCGTTTACAAGGTAATCATAATGGAAGATATGAATTTATAACGATATTATGATAGTCATCAAATTGTAGTTCGTTTTTCTACACTATCTTGTGTACGTTTACTTTGACTGTCTTTTTACATGATGAAGTTCCATTGTTGGGATGCAACAGAAATTGATTCTTTTTGATTTCTCAAATTTTTCATTGGCCGATTGAAATAAAAAATCACTGGATCGTTTTTCGGTATTCTTATTAGGGATTCACTATCTCCATTTGTAATAAAGGCTTTGGATAATAATAAAAAAAATATAGAAATAAAAAACATCGTTGTCTCCCAAGAATGCAAATTTCAACCTCATTTTTTTTATCTAAATCTACGTTTTCTGTATTTTTTTTATTTTAAATCTACTTTTTCCGTCGTTGTGAGCATCAAGGACTTTCTTGACAATGCGCTTGGAATAAATGCTGAGGATTTTCGTCCATCCCAAATGTGCCTTCGGTCCTGATTTATCGTTTACCCACACAGGCAGACACACATATATGTTCATATTAATTTCCACGTGAATGTTATCATAACAGTGGCGGAGCGGAATAGCGAATGAATCAGACTGTTATGTTTCTGACATATCTATAACGGGAACGCTAAACGCGGAATTATCGTGTTGCCGATGTGTTGTCGTGTACATGAGAGCGACATCGTCCGCGTGCCGGTTCATCCAGTCACATTGCTCGCCGTCCGAACTACTAAGGTATTCCTTCCACGAACCCGTATATTTAACAAATTACTGATTTTCGTCTATAATTATACAAAAATATATCCAAGTATACCGATAAAATTTCACTCCAAGTTGCCGAACTATTAATGAAAAATTACGACTCTAAAAATCGTGTCATTTATACGGCACTTTATGGAGATGACACGCTGGCCTCATTACCATATAATATTTTATACATTAAATAACTCTAGATTTCTGATAAACTGCACTACGCCGGTAATTTTTTTAGAGCATCCGCAACAATAATAAAAACAGGGGGTCGACGAATGTTTGAGGAAAATATTATTGATAAAACTTGAAAAAATGGGACTAGCAGTAGAATTTTCGTAGCCACGACTTCTCAGAGAAAATGTAAAAATGTCTCAACCTACTAAATTTGGGGGAAACTTTTTTATTCCAATTTATCGTTGGCTATAATAATTTATTGTAATACTCTAGCCCTCCACTAAGGGAATACCTTAAGGGCATGTACAAGGTAACCATAACCTCACACATTTTTTAACCCTATTTTCTCATAGATGGCTAATTTTTTTAGGCAAAACAAAGCATTAGGCTCTGGAGAATTCCCTGACGCAGAGCTTGATGATTTCCTTTTGCCCTAAATATTATTAATCTCTGAGAAATCTCTGTTCGAAAATTTCGGCTATCTCTCTCGCACTCATATGTCACGTGGTACGTCTTCCACTTCGCCTTAAGGCAAAGTGGAAGCTCTACTCCGTGGCATATGAGCGCGAGAGAGACAGCTGAAATTTCCGAACAGGCATTCTCAGGGCTTTAGGCGAGAAAAAAATTGCTGATTTTCATGATTTTCTTCAAAAAGAAAGATTTTTACACCACTTTCGAAACTTAGGGTATGTTTTATTATTACTTTTGGCTGTTACGTGGTATTTTTTTGCTTAATTAATCTTTAAAATTGGCGCATGTACGGCACGGTCTTCTAAATGGGTTGCGGTGGATGCTGTCAGACGGCATGATGTGTGGCGGCGGCGCGATTAATCAGAAAAAAAACCAACGAAAGTTGTCCTTTTATTCGCACTTATACGCAGAATATAAACCATGAAAAAGTGGGAAATGCTAAAAACCGATGAAATGGTACACTTTGGAAAAAAAAGTATTGAATTTTCCGAAAGAAATGCCTACATTTCGCCATAAAAAAGACTTTTTATTTTAAGGGGCTATACCAGTGTGAAAAGATTTCAGCCTCTCAGCAGGCATTGTTCGAGGCAGAGGAGGGTCCACTGTATGGGGCAGGTATAGCGGATTAGCAGTTTTTATGGTAAATATCATTTTATCTTGCAAAAATCGATAGTTAAATCTTTAAACGCGTTTTTCTCGAAATGAGATTTTTCAAATTTGCTGACATTGTGACTCAAAGAGCAAATATCCGATTGACTTGAAATTTGCACTGAGTACTCTTGAATATATTTACTCTACAATGACGTAGGATATTTTTGATTGGATGAAAATTGACGATTGGCATTGAAAAAAACGACCATTTTATAGGCAGGAAAAGATAAGTTTTTTTCATAACTACGCCATTTTGTTAGATTTTGATATTTTTCGAAAATCCTACGTCATTGTATAGGAAATACCTACCAGTTTAACGATATTTTTTTCCTTTTTCGGTTTCAGCTACTCAATCGCCCGGAATCATGTGAGCAGTGGAGGAGCTTTTTTTTGGCGCTTCCGAAGGCAGTGCAAAAGTCGCTTGGATCTTAATATTTTTCTATGAACAAATCATGTAATATAGGTCAAATAGAGCCAAATATATTCTTAATTTTCCGAAACATTTAATTGAGTACTTTTCTTCCAAAAAATTCCCGAAAGTCACCCAAATTTTCAGCGTTCACACTGATATAGTCCCTTAAAAAACATTTAGAGTCTTGTTTTAGATAATAAGGTTAGAAAGATTCATACCCAATTTCTTCTTAAAATGCAGTTCAAAAGACGGGGCCATAGTTCCGTCATTTTTCAAAATTAATTTAAAAAATACCTATAACAACCGTAAGTAGTAATAAAACCTACCCTAAGTCTCAAAATGGTAATGAAATATTATCTTTAAACAAAATTAATGAAAATCAGCCATTTTTTTCCTCGCCCAAAGGCTATTTGGAGCAAAAGAAAAACATGAAGCTCCAAGTCGGTGAATTCTGCAAGCGCTAGGGCTTTGTTTGTTTTATTTTTTATTTTTTTTTCTGAAAAATCTTGAACACTTATGAGAAAACTCGGTTCGAAAAAGTGTGAGGCTATGTTGACATTGCGCCTAAAACGGACGCACAAAAACAATGTATGTAAGAAAATCGCGAGAAAATTCCGGTTCTTCCATTACCTTCGATTGAATGTCCATTTATTTTCTTGTTTACAACCTTGAATCCGCGCATTTGTGTATACGGAATGAAAGTCAGCCTCCCACGCGATATAATTCTGTCCAATTGTGCATCATTGTCGGTCACTCTTTGGACTCAATGGGCAATCAGCTGAACTTTGGTGGATTGAATTCAAATGTAAATGTAGGCGTTGCGCGGGCACGCGTAATGCATACGAGAGCTGTAACACGCAGTGCGACTCAGAAACGATGCGACACAAACCGACGCCGCAAAAAACAGGCGCGTTTCCAATTTAAAAAAAAAACCATGAATATTCCACCTCGCATACCATGCCCAATAACCGATAATGAAATTACGTTTCGCGAATAGTTGAATGAAAAATTTCAGTTCGTATCGTCGAACATTTTTTTTTCTTCCGTGCCGTATGAATGACAGATGTTCAATTTATGCATAAAAAAACAGACACGTAACTAATAGACTATCTGTATTCACTGATAAAAAATTGTGATGAGAATACCTTTTTTCGTTATTTCCAATTTGATTCAGCAAACCAATTAGGCAGTCAGGGATGAAGAGTACGATTGAAAAAAAAACTTTGTTTTACGATGCTTTTCTTGGTTTGGTCGAATTGTCACGATGGTTCTCGTCGACTGGGTCGATCTGTGAATCGGTCGGGAAAAAGTTTGTTACGCTTCAAGGAGAAAATTATTCTCGCTGCAAGCTGAAAATTCCATGTTGATGAAAATTGAAATAAATAGGGATAGATAAGACGAATCTAAGCAATTATATATATATATATATATATATATATATACAGGGTGTCCCAGAACTCAACGTCAAGCCGAAACGGGGTGACAGGATTGATTGTAACCATCATGAGAAAAATCAGAAAAAAATAAAGCAGGGCCTTTCAAAGTAGACAAAGTTTGAAAATTTTAAATTCACAGTTTAACAAATAGTCTTAATTCTAGGAAACTTGGGTTTGTTTGGGTTTGTTTCACAATAACCGAAAAATGGTTACAGTTTGACCAAATTACTAGGTTTTTCTTAAATGCCCATAATTTTCAAACTGCATGGGATAGATTTTTTTTTTTTTGATTTTTCTCATGATGGTTACAATCAATCCTGTCACCCCGTTTCGGCTTGACGTTGAGTTCTGGGACACCCTGTATATATATATATATATATATATATATATATATGTATATATATATACACATATATACATATATATATATATATATATATATATATATATATATATATATACACAGAGTGAGACACTAACTGTTACCACCTTGAATATCTCTGTAATTATCGACATCACAAAAAAATGTTTGAAACAAAAGTTGTACCGTACGAAAAGGGTCATCAAATGCGACCATTTTTTTTATCTCAGTAGAGACGCTGTCGCACAGTAAAGGTCACCTCCACTTTTTTAAATGGGACGGTACATTTTTTTCAACTATCTTGTAGAGCATCGAAAACTGCATAAAAAACATTTAGGGGTCAAAGTCGTTCAAGGTCATTTAAAATCAAAAAGTGACATGAACTTTATTTTTATGTGAAATTACCTTTATTCACAGTAGATGTTCAAAGTGATTGCCATTGGAATCAATGCAGTATTGCAATCTCCTCATCACGGATTGTGTAGAATTTCTTACCACTTCTGTACTTATCGAATCACAGGCTCGAAGAATTCTCTCACGCATATAATCCGGCGTAGTTGGACGTTCTTTATAAACAAGATCTTTCAAGTATCCCCACAAGAAAAAGTCCAGAGGCGTCAAGTCTGGCGAGCGAGCCGGCCACGATACAACTCCTCCGCGTCCAATCCAACGATTTGGAAATCTCTTTTGCAATTCACTTCTAGCTATCAGCAAAAAATGTGCCGGGCACCCATCGTGTTGATACCACACTCGGTTTCTTGTTTCTAAAGGTATTTCTTCCAATAACGGACCTAATGTTTCTTGAAGGAATGTGGTGTACTTCCTACCATTGAGATTCCCTTCGATGAAATAAGGGCCTATGGTTCTATCCCCAATAATCCCACACCATGCATTAACCGACCACGGTCTTTGGTGTGCAACTTGCCGCAGCCAATGTGGATTTTCAGTTGACCACAAATTCATGTTATGCAAGTTAATGTTTCCATGATTCGTAAATGTTGCCTCATCAGTAAATAAAATCTGATTAATAAATGAGTCATCTCTCTGAATCTGGCGTTGAGCCCATCGGCAGAATTCAGTGCGATTCATGAAATCCGTACCAGTTAATTCCTGGTGGAGACTGATGTGGTAAGGATGATATTTATGACGATCTAGAACACGTAGAGTACTTCTTTGGCTTACGCCAGATTCCCTCGCAATTTGACGAGAACTCGCACGAGGGTGTCGATGAACGGCGGCAAGAACACCAATTTCCGTTTCTTCGTTAGTAACTCGCTTTTGTCGGTTACTTTCCCGACAGGTTAAGGATTCAGTTGTCCTCAGTTTAGTGTAAAAAATTTGAAATGTACGGCGTGTAGGATGAGAACGTTCGGGAAATCTTTCAGCGTATAAGTCTCTAGCTCTCACTGAATTTTTCTGACATTCTCCGTAAATTAGAAGCATATCAGTTTGCTCTTCAAAAGAATACATCATTTACATTCGCTTGATTCATTAATACTAGTCTCACCATTCTTATGATCGTTATCTTGGGTTTGTTTGGGCGAAACATTGTACAATGTTCCGTGTACATTGTAGGTTTGGTGCCGTTGTTTACATACAAGACAATGGCAAGACTTCGGCGATAAGTGCCGAAGTGATAAGAAATTCGTGATGAGGAGATTGCAATACTGCATTGATTCCAATGGCAATCACTTTGAACATCTACTGTGAATAAAGGTAATTTCACATAAAAATAAAGTTCATGTCACTTTTTTATCTTAAGGGGTAAGGCTACTGTAACGGCCCAAAAAAAAAGGTTTTTTCACTAATTTTTTGCTCCCGAAATTGAAGGTATTTGAAAAAAAACTTTTAATGGTGTTATCGGGCATACATTAAACTTTATTATAAAATTTTTTTACATTAAAAAAAAACAAAATGGCGGTTCCACAGCTATCTTCCCGGGACATGTTTTGCTTCCAGGGCTCCGCGGCACGCAGCACCACTGGTGCACTTTTGAATCTAGAACAAAAAAAAAACCATTAATCTAGAGGGCTATAGCTAGAGAATGTCGATCGGATTTTAAAAAGTATCAATTTTTGTGGATTTGGCGTGCGTTTGAAAAAAAAAATTGATTTTTGACGAAAAAAACGGCAAGTTTTTTGTTAATAAAAAATCAATAAATAAAGTTCTTGAAAATTCCGATCGACATTCTCAAGATAATGTAAATGTTCACATCTGGTTAAAATTTCAAGTAAATAAAATGAAAATTGTTCGAGTTATGTCGAGAAAAACGCGTTTAAAGTTTTGCGAATAGTTTTTTATTGGAAAAAATTTAAAGAAGAAGTTAAAAGGATTTAAACTATTTTTAAACTAGAGGGTTTAAACTATTTTTTAAGCCAATAAAAAAAAACGATTTTTCAAAAAATTTACAGTGGCCTTACCCCTTAAATGACCTTGAACGACTTCGATCCCTAAATGTTTTTTATGCAGTTTTCGATGCTCTACAAGATAGTTGAAAAAAATGTACCGTCCCATTTAAAAAAGTGGAGGTGACCTTTACTGTGCGACAGCTCTTCCACTGAGATAAAAAAAAATGGTCGCATTTGATGACCCCTTTCGTACGGTACAACTTTTGTTTCAAACATTTTTTTGTGACGTCGATAATTACAGAGATATTCAAGGTGGTAACAGTTAGTACCTCACTCTATATATATATATATACAGGGTGAGGCACATAAAGTGTTACAGAGCAATAGCACTCAAACTATTGATCATATCCGAAAATGTTTCAGCCAAAAGTTCCAGTGTTCGAGAAGGCCATCATACTAGACTGCCCGATGTTTTTATTGGTGCAGGCGCTGAATTTACATTAAGGTCAACTCCACTTTTTCAAATAAAATGGTACATTTTTTTTCAACCATTTTGTGGAGCACCTCAAGCCGCGTAAAAAACATCAGGAGTGAAAGTCTTTCAAGGTCATTCAAGGTCAGTATTGATGGTACAAATCTAAATCGGTGACCTTGAATCGCCTTAAACGATTTTGACCCCCTATTATTTTTATGCGGCTTGACGTGCTCCACAAAATGGTTGAAAAATAGTGTATCATTCCATTTAAAAAAGTGGAGTTGACCTTGACATAGATAGCTTCAGCGTCTCCACCGATAAAAAAGTAGGGTGGCCCAGTATAACGGCTTTCTCGAACCCTGTAACTTTTGTCTAAAACATTTTTGTATATGATCAATAGTTTGAGTGCTATTGCTCTGTAACACTTTATGAGCCTCACCCTGTATGTGTGTGTGTGTGTGTATATATATATATATACAGGGTGTCCTGTTATGAATGGATAAAGAATGACAACTGTCGATAGGTCAGATCATGTCCTACAGTATGCTGGAATTTCAGTTTAGTAAAAGTACCACGGTTTTCGAGAATTGGGGATTTGATATTTTAAAAAATCATCTGCTTTTGGTTTTTCGCATGCCATTTCTACAAATGATATGAATCGACAATAAGTAAGCAACTTTTTAAAGTAATTGGCACGATATGCGTAGTCCATTTTTTTGACACCGCAGGCTTTCAAAGTCAAATTTTCGAATTGCTTTGTATGAAAATTCTGCATAAGATCTTTTTTCATAAAGTTTCCTTAACATTTAAGGTTGAGGAGGCTGCTCAGGGTCTTTGCAGGGCAGGCGGCAAGAGGGGAACGCATATGCTTAAACACCGACGCCTGTAACGGCTGTCAAACCCGCATAATTAAATTTTCGGTTACGTAAAATAAATAAATTTCAGTTAATCAATATGTGGAACGCATATAATTGACAGTTTCGAAATGTTTTAAATCTTTTTTGGTTTATTTACATAGCGAATAAATTATCAACCAAGTTGAAATGTGGCAAAAGCGCAATTTAGTTCTCAGTAACTGGTATCACTGAGCTCAAATACGAAGGCCACATCCTTCGCGAATTCCGTTTTTTTTTTATTCGGCGAAAATGCAAAGATGGAAGGGAAAAATGCAAACCGAAAAACAGTACAATCGACGGTCGGAGCAAGTACAACCTGGAATGTGGCGGAAAAAAGTAGTTCAGCCGAAAAATTAATGCTCAGTCGAGGGACGACACTTAATTGATTTGTAGGTTATGTCGAAACACATGCACTGCAGCTTCTGCAAAGAATGATTCAAAATATTTAAATTCTCTTTATGAAAGCACGGTAAGAAATATGTAGGAAGAAAACAATACTTTGTGCGTTTCAAATTTTGGCGCCTATTCAAATTTCCTGTTTTATTTCACGATTATCTTGATAATAACGAGACAGAAAAAAATCTCAAGATTTTTTTCCGCATATTTCCATTCGACTCTTACTATTTTTATTATGTTGCAATAGTCGTATCAGAGTTCTCATGAAACTTTTACTATGTCGCCCGTGTATAAAAGCCCAACTTCGATAATTAATTGCTCAACAATCACGCAGACGAAGTACTTGAAATTTTACACGGAGTCGTAACACCTGTTCGCAAATATCCTCAATGAATTTCAGCAAATTCTTACTATTTTGCGATAGCTGAGCAACCTCCTTAAAAGAAGACTTTTCTAGACAAAACAAATAACCAAGAGTATTTTTACAAAAATCGGGTAAAAAAATGATCATTTGTAGAAATGATATGCGAAAAACCAAAAACAAATGATGTTTATTTCGAAAACCGCAGGACTTTTGCTAAACTGAAATTCCAGTATATAGTCGCGCATGATGTGACCCTATCGACAGTTGCAGGATTGTCCATTCGTAACAGGACACCCTGTGTGTGTATGTATATGTTTATATAATTGCAACGTGCAATGCCGGCTGGACAGCACGAAAATTCCAAACGGTATGTACAATAATTATCATTGCGCGCGATCTCTCGTTCACGTTGCGAACAAATGACGTGATATCGTATTCAATATCCGAGCGGCGAATGGGTCGAAACGTATCACGGGCTCCTTTGCTGGGAGAGATCGCGGCGGGACTTGCTGCTCGATCTGTACGTGATGTCGAGATAACGTTCGAGACCGGCAAAAATGTGAGTGGATATGGTGGTTTTCGAGTCAGTTGATGAAACGCAATGCGATTGGACAGTTCACCGTGAGCCAAGTTCAAACGGTGTGCGGGCACGTATTTTCGGTACAGGAAGAATTATATTTCAGGTACTCATTGTTCAACGATTTAGTCTCAATTATAATTTAGAGTTTTAGATAGCAGAATAAGAGGCCCGAAAATATTTTCAGTGACTTTCTTAACGCGAATGTGCCGAATGAAATTTGGGACGTTACAAAAAAAATCATTTTCATTGCACTTCAATTGTGCAAACTTTGACGGAGGACACCACTGTGACGGGCCGTAAAAGGTCATTTTTCCGATTTTTTTGTCTACTAGATTATTTATTTGAGATTTCGAGAAAAGGGTATGTTATTAAGCACACGTTGAACTTATTTCGTGTAAATTTGTATTTGGAAAAATATAAAATTAACGAAGTAAAATTAAATATAAAACGAGGTAAATTCATTTACCTCGTTTTCCTTTAATAAAAACAAGTTGAATTAATAAAATTCACGAGGTAAAGATAAATATAGAATGAGTTAATGAGGTATAATAAAGCCTCGGTATAAGCAATGCGGTCCAACGGCCGGATCGAGAACTCGACAATAAGTAGTCTGAAGCATAAAAATCAAAATGTTTTATAATAATTGGTCGTTTTTTTCGAAAAAAAAATTCCCAAATAGCGGGTGTTAAAAAGAAGTGTAGTTTTGGCGCTATTTTTACTTATATTCGGAGGCCTGAAAATAATAAATTATTTAAAAAATGATTACGTACAACGATAGTTACGGCAATTACGAAACTTTCGATTTTTTGAATGTTCAATAATCGGAAAATTATAGCTAGAGTTATGATTTTGGCCAGATCAGGAAAATTCGTTTCAAGAAAAACGCGATTAAAAGTTTAAGTATACGTAAATCGTTGCGATACGTACTTTCGCTAAATCGCTTGTAACTCGGTCAATTTTTAATATTTTGACTTGAACATTTTTTCACACATTCCTGAATACTGAGAAAATGCAAAAAAATCGATTTTTTACCCATCACAGTAGTGTTGTAATTCCCCCCTTAAGCAAAGTAATTCCGTTTCGTCGATTCATTTGCGCAAATTTCGTCTCCCAATCTAGACGGAGAGATTTATTTCTCCATTTATCCTCGTGCATTTTCATGCTCCACAAGTTGTACACTGACCATTTTTTTTATTTATTTACATAAGAACCGCGCGTCGTGTTGGAACGTGATTTTTTTTACAGCGTAATAGCAACACCGGAACGCAACAATCGTGATTACTTCCGGAGAGTCTCGTTGCAGTGCACAGGCACGTGTTCACGGTAGCGCAAATCATTTCGCGATTATTGCACGACGTACGCAGAGTGCCTGAAGTCGATACGTGATTCCATACATTTACATGCATATGCGTATGAATGTAATTCGAATACATGATGGTTGTTGAAAAGTGAAAGGATTTTTCGCACCATCTCCTTTTATAGGACACTGGGCGTACCAAGGCTAAGAAACCGTACACTTTTTCGGAGATCGCGCAAAGTACGATCAATATTTCGGGATGGTGGCTTCATCGCGAGATGTGACTGAGCTTATGCTGCCGGTTGTTCGACGTTACACTGTATCGCGAAGTGCCGAGTGCCGGTTGACTTTATGATTACCGTGTGATGGAAACATTTCGATACGTGAAGCTTTCGAGAATTTCGCCGTTTTTCAAATAACCGATTCCTCCAGGTTGTTGTGATAGTGTTAAAAATGTATTTTATTATAATTATCATGACGTCATTTATTTTTTATAAATTTGTATTGTTATATATTTATTTTATATTATATTTTATATTATAATATAATATTATTATACGTACAATAATATAATATTTAAGCATACATTTAATTACATATTATATTATACATTTTATTATAATTATAATAATTTTATTATATGATCATGATAATAGCATAACGTTAGGAAAATATTGCACTAAATTGCGACGTGCTCGAGGCTGACGGCCGAATTTATTCCATTGCAAATGAGTGTCGTATTATTTTAATCCTCACGTAGTTTATTTTTCAAACGGTAAACCCAATGTTGAATGGGATCAGCACGATATCTGATAATACGAAAGGAAAGACGATAATAATGTCACCTCTAACGAGCGGGCAATGGTGATACGTGTGTTGATAAAAAAAATATTGTGACAAGTGTATCGTTACTGATTGGGTTTATCAGGTAACAATCGAGAAGACGCCACCATGAGGGGCGTGGGTGGTGTGTGGATAGGATAAGTGTTGCGCAAGATAAACGATACGTTAATTTTAATAATAATAAATGTTGCGCAAGATAAACGATACGTTAATTTTTTTCAATAATTGAAATATATTGAAATATATTATAATTGAATAATATAATATTTTTTTCAATAATAATAAGTATTTCGACAGATAAACGATACGTTAATTTTTTTCATATACTTCGCAAATTATGCAAGACTTGTATGTAGGTCGATTCTTCTTCGACAAATCTCTTACTGTAATCGATGACCTCGAGTTTCGAACGAAATCGCTCGTTTTAAAGATGTTATCCGAGGAACCACTTGACCTCGAAGAAGCCACTGGACGTAGCCAATTGTTCATTATTCAAATTCAAATTAGCGGCAGATCGCGGTACAATTCGAAGAGGGGGGGGAGAAAAAACGTTACTAATTTCGGTTTTTGTTTTTTTTTGTTTCAGACCTACGAAACGCAAATCAAGAGAAACTGCCGATGGATTCGCAAATGCGAAAACCCCGTGTTAATCACGGTAATTTCGTGGCAGTCTACATTTTTTTAATCGCCTGCCTCGCGATGTTGCCTACTGCAGAGGGATCGTACAGCATTGGTGTCGGAATAGCCGATTCGACGGGACCCGTTGCAGAAATCGTATTCGTAGGTTCAAAACGAAAAAAAATGCATTTCCAGCGAATTATATTGAAACGTGGCATAATAATTTCATACGGCAGCTGGGATATGCGAAAATGGATCAAAAAGGTTCCGGACTTCATCTACGGACGTTTTCACGAGCATTCATTGTAGACGACGGCGAAGAGAGATTCGTTTTCGTGAGCGTGGAAAGCGCGATGGTTGGACACGACGTGAGAATGGCGGTGAGTCTTCACGAATGATAAATAATGATGCTGAAGTACTGTATATGCACTGGAATGAAATGAACATGAATTTAATTAATTTAAATCTCAATTTTAAATAAATAAATAAACTCAATTTAATTCTAAATTGAAATTATTTAATTTAGAAGTCCTTTTAGAGATCTAGAAAAAATAACGCGAATAAGTAAAAGAACAAATAAAACAAAGAATTTGCGTTGAATTCCAATGATTCTTCGAAAATTTGACAGACGTTCGTTTGAACGTTATGCTGGAGGAAGAAATAGAATGGGCGATAAATTTTGTTCAATTAAGAATTGAAATTTAGTCTTGATTTTTTTTTCGATCAACATTGATAGCATTTTCGTGTAATCAATGATTTTTTTTATTTGTCGATCGTCGCAGGTAATCAAAAATTTGAAGGCCAAATACGGTGAAAAGTACACCGAAAAAAATGTCATGATAAGCGCGACCCACACTCACTCGACTCCGGGAGGATTCATGTTCTACGTTCTCTTCGATCTCACCACTTACGGCTTTATAAAACAAAGTTTCACTGCTCTAGTCAACGGAATAACGAAGGTTCGTGTAGTTTCAACAGACATCAATATTCATAGGTTTCTTTTTTACGCATGTACGTCCCGCTCGTTGGTAAATAAGTTGGCAATTCTTCGAAACCTCGAAAGTATAACTGCACGAAAAATCAGCATTTTTGCATTCGTGATGTTGCAACTTGCAAGTCAATTATCGATGTCATTAAGTCAAGTTATTAAGTGAAGTATCGATGTTATTGTCAAGTTATCAAGTCAATTATCAATGTCAAGTAATTGACTTGAAAATATCGATGTTATTAAGTCAAATCATTAAATCAATTATCAATGTTATTAAGTCAAGTCAATTATCGATGTTTTTGGTGTTGATTCCGCGGATGAGCGATATATTTATTCGAAGCTCGAGATATTTTCATCGCATTCATATTTTCGTAATATTTATAACGTTTTAAAAACACACGATAAATATTCGTTTGATAGAGTATCGAGCAAGCACACGATGCAGTTGTCCCGGGAAAAATATACCTCGGCTACGGACAGGTATTGGATGCCAATATCAACCGGAGCCCTCTGGCATACCTGAATAATCCGGAAGCGGAAAGGAAAAGGTGGGATGTGTAAAATTGTTTTTCCGAATGTCGAACATTCGAATATTGGCAGTCTTTTCTCGCTTCGGGCGTAATAAAAGAACGAATGGACGACGATTGAAAACAATATTGGCACCGAGACTTTTTATGCCTGGCAAAAAACGTCCGTGATTGTAGAATACACGGATGTGAATTTCTTTTTCACGTTTTCATTTTCATGAAGCGTTGAACGTTGATCACAGTAAACGGAGTAAATTCGATAATAGACTGGATTTGTTTACGAAATCGTACACTGAGAGAAAAGTCCATGGTATTTGCAACAAACGCCCACGGTAAAAGAAGAGATAGGAAAATTCGTTATAGTTTATTGACACCGCAATCGTAATCTGGTTTACACTACTATAAGGGAAGAGTATACCTAAAGATGCGATTTGGGTGGCGTGCTTGACTATTTATAATCCCCGGAATGATTATTCCCTATTGTAAACGGCTTGACAATACTGATATGGTTAATTCAGTGCTATAACAAAATCGATATTTTAGTTCACCATTAGAATTTTGGGGGACTAATTTTTTGATTGTATCAGGGAATATCCAGTATATGGCATATTACAAACAAAATTTTCAATCAATGTATATATATTTCAGTTCACTATTAGAATCTTGGAGAAGTAATTTTTTTATCGCATCAGGGAATATCCATTCTATAAAAACCTATATTAATAGAAAACTATATATTAATAGTAGGTTTTCATATACCTACAAATGTTTGCTAGGATGGATTTTCCCTGATACTATTAAAAATGTGTACGTTTATGAAAACCTACTATTAAGAGGGAATGACACCTTATCGCGGTCGGTATGGTAGAACAATTATAGATTCCCAAAAATCTCTGAAACGGCTCTTCAGATCCCGTCGAAACTTTGCCAAACGACGTCAAATACATAGACGAATAGCTGTCAAACCCTCAAATTTTCTGAATTTGAGAAAAAAAATGTAGATTGGCTTATCATAAGCCAATTTAGTTTTTTTTCTCAAATTCAGAAAACTTGAAGGGCAGACAGGTATTCGTCTATCTATTTGACGTCGTTTGGCAAAGTTTCGACAGGACCTGAAAAGCCGTTTCAGAGATTTTTGGGAATCTATAATTGTTCTACCATACCGACTGCGATAAGGTGTCATTCCCTCTTAATAGTAGGTTTATGAAAACCTACTATAAAGGGGCTATACCAATGAGAACGCTGAAAATTCGGGTGATTTTCGGGATTTTTTTTTTAAGTAAAGTACTCAATTAAATGTTTCGGAAAATTGAGAATATATTTGGCTATTTTTGACCTATATTACATAATTTTTTCATCGACAAATATTGAGATCCAAGCGACTTAGGCGCTGTCTTCGGAGGCGCAAAAAAAAGTTCATCCACTGCTGACATGATTCCGGCCGATTGAGTAGCTGAAACCGAAAAAGGAAAAAATGTCGTTAAACTGGAAGGTATTTTCTGTACAATGACGTAAGATTGTCGAAAATCATCAAAGTCTAACAAAATGGGGTAGTTATGAAAAAAGTCTGTTTTCTTGCCTATAAAATGGTCGTTTTTTTCAATGCCAAATCGTCAATTTTCGTCCAATGAAAAATATCCTACGTCATTGTAGAGTAAATATATTCAAGAGTACTCAGTTCAAATTTCAAGTCAATCGGATAATTGCTCTTTGAGTTACAATGTCAGCAAATTTGAAAAATCTCATTTCATATTCTTGAAAGTATAAATTGTCAAAAAGGCAAAAAAAAACGATTTTTTGATTGTGTTACACTGGCATAGCCCCTTAATAGTAGGTTTTTATAAAATGAATATTTCCGGTCGCTATAAAAAATGTGTAGGTTTATGAAAACCTACTATTAATATAGTAGAATGGATATTCTCTGATAGTATTAAAAATGTACTTTCCCAAGATTCCAATAGTGAAAAGGACTGAAATATATATACATTGACTAAAAATGTTGCATGCGATTTGCCACGATGTTCATAGTATTTTGTCACATATTATAAGGTACGACCTGCTATATACGTATTTGGTGTGTTCTTGAAGTGTTGGTTCACGGCATCAATGTCTGTCTACTAAATGCATAGAATATTGCATAAATCGAAAATAAAATACGAAACTTAGAGTTCTACCTCAATAATTTTTTAATACTATATAATTATAGTATTGAACGATAAACGTATGTTTGTAAAATTGGTGGTTGCGGTTAACGTATGTGCATGATTCGTACAACTGCTGAAATATCAATAAGCAGTACTATACTTTTGACAGTAACTATGACTATAAAATATTATTGTCCCCTCAGGGAAATATAGAATATAGTTACAATATGGTTGCGAACACCATACATTTTCCTCAGTGTACGATGACAGTTCTTCATTAATGCAATAATTAATATTATTCTTGTCTGTTCTCGTAATAAATATTTAGATTATATCAATATAAATATTTAGATTATATCGAGAACAGATTAATTTCTCGTAATTAATCTGTTCTCGCAATAAATATTTTGCGTATTCCCACAGCTCATTTTCATTGACACTTATTGTAATTTATTCATTACGATTATCATTATACTTGGTTATTGGTCGTGGACTGGACTTTTTTCCCATCTACTTCGCGAACGTTTTTTTTTCCATGCAATCAAAGAAAAGCTGACAAATGCTCTATTTCGAAATAGGTACGAGCACGATGTTGACAAAATCATGACGCAGCTGCAATTTATCGACGCGGACGGTCGTCCGCTCGGTGTCATAAATTGGTTCGCCGTACATCCAACTAGCATGAACAACACCAATAAACTCGTCTCGAGCGACAACGTTGGCTACGCGGCTGTACTTTTCGAAAAGCGTATGAATAAAAACGCAATTGTCGGAAAGGTCAGTTTCATCGACTCGTTACGAATAAAATTCACAACACGTTACTGAATTTTGCGAATAATTCGAAAAATGATTAATCATTACGAAAAAGAAAAGCAAGAAACTAAAACGATAAAATGTACGAAAATGGACACTCATTACTATTTTTCGTCTGATCATAACTCGATCGAATAAACCTTTTTTGAGATTTATACCGATTTGATATTTAAGGTTTTCATGAATATGACACAATATTGTACTACATTAATTTCATAAATATGTCATCAATATGAGAACCTTAAATATAAAGAATTACGATAATAATAATAATAATAAATGTGTAGTCCATGTATAATATTACACATAAAATATTATTCATCATCCGTATGTACCATTCAGTATAAAATATTTTAACATGATAATATATATTACGATAATAATAATAGTAATAAATAATAAATACGGATAATGAATAATATTTTGTATAAAATATTATGGGTGTAGTTCCGAGAAGGACATACCTCCGATTAATGCAGAATTTCGTAAACTCGTGTATTTTGACCCGTTGATTACGAATATGACAGTGGAAATAGCTGCAAATTTTATTTTCAAGGTCAAAACTCACGAAAACTGGTTTTTTAAAAAGTTTTTCTACTTTATTTTAATAAATGTTGATCTTAGAGAAAAATGTTTCCCTCAGAAAATGTAGCCCATAAAAAGATTAATCTTTCATGTTCTATACAGTTTTTGTCTAAAACCATTCTGTTTCGAGGAAAATGGGACAATGCTCCAATAAGTACATTTTGCTAAACTCCATTAGTTTCGATATTATCTACTTTCGCACTTTACCGCGGGAAGGTTGGAGTTTATTTGGGGTTGTTTTTGGTGTATTGTGTGTTGGTTGGATTTGTTTGGGTTTCTTGTTGTGTTAATTGTTGTTTAGGTTTCTTTGTTATTTAGGTATGCGTGTAGTGTTAAAGATAAAATAGCAATCTTCCTGTGGTAAAGTGCGTGAGTAGATAATATCGAAACTAATGAAGTTTAGGAAAATGTACTTTTTGTAGCATTATCCCATTTTTCTTGAAACATATTGGTTTTACACAAAACTTGTATGGAATATAAAAGATCAATATTTTTATAAGCCACAACTTTTGTAGAAAACATTTTTCTCTAAGATCAATATTTATTACAATAAAATTAAAAAACTTTTAAAAAATCAGTTTGTGAGTTTCAACCTTGAAAATCAAATTTGCGGTTATTTTCACTATCATATTCGTGATTAGCAAGTAGAAATACATCGGTACACAAAATTCCCAATTTATCGGAGGTATGTCCTTCTCGGAACTTACCCAATATTATTCATTATGCGTATGTATTATTTAGTATTATTAGTATTATGATAAAAAATTATTTTTTGACATTCAATATAGTATATATTATGATAATAATAATAGTAATAAATAATACATACGGATGATGCATAATATTTTATATAAAATCGTATCCATCATCCGTATATATTATTTACCACTATTATTCTTATCATTCATCAATATGCATGATAATACAGAGTATTTTTTTTGCAGATCGATTCCTTGGTATATTGCATCGTCTAATGAATTTTTGTTTTCAATTTTTCCTGTTACGAATGATTTCAGGGTCGTTTCGTGGCTGCCTTCGCGTCCACGAACTTGGGCGACGTGTCGCCAAACATCCGCGGTCCAAAATGCGAATTCACGGGTGGCGAGTGTTCCTCCCAATCTACGTGTCCGGGAAAGGATGAAAAGTGTTTCGCCTCGGGTCCTGGACGAGACATGTTTGAGAGTACGAGCGTAATTGCTCACAGAATGTTCGAAGAGGCTATGGTAAGTCACGATATTATGAATGTTTTTGTTTTCCTTATTTGCTGGTCATTGGTTCGCGCTGTGCCATCGCGAAGTTTATATATACGTATATATAAATACAATAATACAAAGATATATTATTATATAAATATAAATAGAGTATGTATGAATACAAAGTTAATATTTATTTAAATATAAAAAAACATTTTCATTCATAAAGTATTTATTTATAAAGAAACATTTTTCTCAAATTTACTGCAATTTTTAATGACAAAATCGAGAATTAAAAATCTTATAAAAAAATGTAAAGAGGATTCTGCCAAAAAATAAGGCCGGTCAAAAGTAACAGACGAAGTGCTAGTGACTAAAGTCACGTAGATCTGAGAATTAAAGTGAATATCGCTTGTCTATAAATATTCTACGTCGGTATTTTACGCAACTGCATTTTTGTACATTCAAACAGAGGCGTACAGTATACAGTAACATTTTTTTTATAATAAAGATTTGTTTTTTTTTTAAGTTCATTCCGATAAGAAATTCTGTAAACTGCATTGCTACAGTGCTGTCATATGGAAGTTGCTCATTAGCTATTTTACGATAACATCAACGTTCAATAGCAATTATCACCAATTGATGATAGAGATGCGATATACTCGAATACTTTTAGTATAATAATAGAGTAGGAAAGTAATACCGAATACATGTCAGATGGATATTCATTTTTTTTCGATAATGAATCCACCTCGATTCAGTATTCTTTCTGAGGATAAATAATGAATCCAGTTGGATTCAGTATTCGTTCCGAAAATGAATAATGAATTCTACTGCATTCAGTAATCATTTCAAAATAAATAATGAATCCAGTTGGATTCAGTATTCATTCCAAAATGAACAATGAATCCAACTGAATTCAGTATTCATTTCAACATAAGTAATGAATCCCATTCTATTCAGTATTCATTCCGTATTCGGATATCATCACATTGAATAATCTGGAAAAATTGACAGAAAGCATGTTTATTCTGTTGAAACATTATCGTCCGATTACATTGGGTATTTTGAAATGAAAACTAAATCCGGTAGGATTCATTATTCATTTTCGGAACGAATATTGAATTGAGTTGGATTCATCATTCTTTTTCGGAATGAATACTGAATCCATTGGGATTCTTTATTCATTTTCGAAACGAATTTTAAATAAGTTTCTTTATTATTCATGAATAAAAAAAATTCGAATATGCGAATAACCTTGGACTGCAGTACCGTGAAATAATAAATATGTATTCGATATAAAGATTCTTGCGATATTCTTGATCGCTTTGGTATATATTTCTCGTTCCCTGCAGCTCAGTGAAAAACCTTGGAAGACAGTAAAACTTGAAAAAAATACGTGGCAATTGTCATTTTGGTTCTCAAACAAGTCAATGGTTTTTCGTCCGTGTTAATTGTAATGTGTGTGTACGTGCGTGTGTGTGTGTGTGTGTGTGTGTGTGTGTGTGTGTGTGTGTGTGTGTGTGTGTGTGTGTGAGGTATTCCACGTCAATCCGGTGGACCTTTTCCCTGGCTCCCGCCAATTCGATTAATTCTTTAAATCTGATTCCATTGACTCTAAAAGACACTCTGAATTTTTTTTTACATTTTTCGAAACAAACCTTAGTTTAAAAAAACGCCCCGATTTGAAAATTTGAAAAATTCCCTAAATTGCGTGATTATATGTAAAAATTTTCAAGCTATCACCCTAAGTGGAAGTATGATTTTTTCTCTGCTTTCTGAGCGATTCACTTTACGATTACATTTTTTTTAATCCGAAAAATTGACTGGTAACTGTTCAAGGTCCATGATTGTGAATTGGTTACTCAAAAATGGTCAAAAAAATTCATTGTGGGTATTAAAATATTTAAGTATCCGCCCGAAGTAAGCAGTTGTTGAATTTTCAGATTTTTAAATCGGGGCGTTTTTTGGGAGAATTTTTTTTTTTTTGGACTAAGGGTTGTTTCGAAAAATGTAAAAAAAATCAGAGTGTCTTTTAGAGTCAATGGAATCAGATTTAAAAAAAATCGAATTGGGGGCAGGGAAAAAGTCCACGGAATTCACGTGGAATACCTCATATATATTCCAACAATTCCAAAAGCTGTGTCTTATTATAGTAGTGACTTTTTTCTCAGATAAAAACTTTGTCCACACAATTAAACTCTATGGCGGTCTTTATTCGTTTTTTGGCTGACAATGAATGGTTTTTCCTCTATGTGAAGGAACGCCCCTGAATTTCGGGTGTCGCAAAGTTGACCAATTATTTGGCATAACTGTAAGGATAATGGTGAGGCGGTGAGGCGTACACCGACGGTGCGACGTATTTTACGACTGGTGCTGGATGAACAGGGCGCCCGATTTTTTTAACGACGGCGTTGAAACCGTTGTGAGGATCGGCTGTGTAGTCTACCACGCGGACAGTGCCGTCGGGCTCGTTCAGGCTGTAGGAACCCTTCACGACGTCACCGTCGCGCTCTTCGTGCTGACTCTTCACGTCGCCGGTGTGAGGGTCGTTGACGCCATACTCGAATGCATATTTTGGATGAGCCTTTGGAGGGGAACAAAAAATATAATTAGTCAATACTCTCGTTCTCTCTCTCTCTCTCTCTCTCTCTTTCTCTCTCTCTCTCTCTATCTCTCTCTCTCTCGCTCTCTCTCTCTCTCTCTTCTTTTTCTCGGATTGCGAACCGGAGGATTTATCCATCCCCGTGCACCAATGAACCCTCATCTATCTATCGATATATCTAAAGGTCTATCTCTATTTCCAATAATCTCAACTTTAATCCCCCACCCATCCAGTTTCCAGTAAAGTTTGATGAAGTTTTCGTAAACCCACTTATATATGTAAATATATACCTGCTGGCGGAAATTGAATCAACCTCTATGCATTTTATATATAGATACATTATACATACAAGGTGTCCTGTTATAAATGGATAATTCTGCAACTGTCGATAAGTCAGATCATGTCCTGCTACATGCTGGAACTTCAGTTTAGTAAAAGTCCCACGGTTTTTGAGTTAAAAATCATCTGCTTTTGGTTTTTCGCGTGCCATTTCTACAAATGATTACTTTTTTGACCCGGTTTAAAAATAAAATACTCTTGGTTATTTCTTTTATCTGGAAAAGTTTTCTTTTTAACCTTAAATGTTAAGGAAACGTCATGAAAAAAGATCTTATGCAGAATTTTCGTACAAATTTGAACATCTGACGTTGATCGCCTGCGGTGTAAACAAATTTTCGTACGAATTTGAACATCTGACGTTGATCGCCTGCGGTGTAAAAAAATGTACTATGCATATCGTACCAATTACTTTAAAAAGTTGCTTAGTTATTGTCGATTGATATCATTTGTAGGAATGGCATGCAAAAAACCAAAAGGAGATGATTTTTTTTTTTAATAACGTAAAGCGTAAAATCTCGAAAACCGCGGGACTTTTACTGAATTTAAATTCCTGCACATAGTAGGACATGATCTGATCTATCGACAGTTGCAGGATTGTCCACTCACAACAGGACACCTTGTATGTATATATATATATACATATATATACATATATATACATACATACATACATACATACATACATATATATATATATATATATATATATATATATATATATATATATATATATATATATAGAAGATGAGGCTGAAAAGTTCTCGGCCAGTGCACTATGAGTCGGCATATTTACTCGGTAGTACCTCAGGCTGAGAACTTTTCAGTTTCCGCTCACATGTGTATGTATATATATATATATATATATATCTTTTTTTTTGGAAATTAACAGTCGACATTTTTTTTGGACTCTCAAACAATTTCACGGTTCTATCCGATGGAAAACTCTCTGCCGATCATTAATATCACGGAGTTTCTATCAAAAGTTCAAAATTACTGCAAGCCCAATCAATTTTTCCACACTTTTGTTGATTTTTAACTAAAATTGTTGGTTTTAGAGGAAATAAATGGTGTATTTGTATTGAGGGGGTAAAAATACATGGAAAGGAACTTTTCAAAAGTCATATTAAAAATCCAATTTTTTGACACTTGGCCAGAAAAAAAGTTCCTTCACTAAATTCTCAATCATTTATTTTTTATTTTAATATGGAACCCCACTTTATGCTCATTCCTTCCGATATCGTTTGGTCTTCATAATGCTGTTTGGTTTATTAAGCTTGCGTCATTTGTCGATAGTTGGCGGAATTTCAAAGCCGGACCATCGATTATTGACAATTTTTCCATACTCTAAACTTTAGTTGGCACTTTGCAATAATATTTTGAAACTACACACACATCTTAAATACAGTACAAAACAACTGCGGTAAGAAGCTTAGGGGTGGTTTACCCTTACGCTAGCGATTAGGAAAAAATGCAAGAAATACGTAAACTTTAATTTCTACTCCCCTTCAAAGTGTTACCTGTTTGTTCAATTTAATTTACCCCTTTTCGAAGGGGGGTAAGAGGAAGAAAAATAAAGGGACGGTTAATGTCATATTTTTTTTTCTCGATGTACCCACAGAGGATTTCTGATCATTTTGCACGAGGAAAATTGTCCTGTTTATTTCACGAAAACCAGTGAACTGCTTGCAGGTGAATTTGCAATATCAACCCTTAACATACTTCACTCTAAGGGGTAGTTGCACCCCTAAAACAGTTTTTCCGCCAATGAAAAAAAAAAAAACGTATCTAATAGTTTTAAATGCTCTACTATAAACATGTATTTTTTTTTAATCGAAGAGAGTCATCAAAGTGCCTTGCAAGAAAAAATCATCAAGACTAACAATCTAAGATTAATTATGAATAAATTAATTTCACGAGTAGTAACGATCCTTCGATTTGCGATGTGGAGCACTTTTCAAAGTATGGGCTGGTGTTGCTACTCGCAATAATTAACAATACCATTTATACCGTTTTTATACCGCTTATTTTGATTATTAATCAAAATAATTTTGTGTAGATCAAGATTGCAGAGCCTGGGAATATTTCTACCAAACATTTCAGTTATTCTCGTATCGTCGATGTGTCGAAAGAAATATGGGCATTAAAAAGTAGTATTTTTATTGCACTTCGACGAGGCGAACTTACGTAAGAGTCCTGGGCGTTTATTCCGTGAGCTCCGTATCCGTAAGCTGCTGCACCGTGTTCGTAATTGTTGTGTCCGTGAGCTCCGTCGAAGTAAGCTCCGTAATTTCCGTAAGCTCCGTAACTGCGAGGATCGTAAGCGTAGCCAAGTTTACCAACGACAGGGGCGACAAGTCCGGGGTGAGAAATTCCCGCCTCGTATCCACCGTAAAATACGGCTTCGCTGCATGCAAATCCCATTGCCGCGAGAACGACGAGCTGAAACGATTTGTTTTTCCCCTTGAATCGACCATACATCATACTTTTTTTTTTATCGAACTACCATCGAGTCTGTTTTTATCCGTAAAGGCTAAAGCTTTTATTTTTGCTGGATACGGCACACTTTTTTACGCTCGAGGTCGAAAATTTCGATCGAACGACAATTCGAAGTGATTCAGTGTTTGTTCGATTCGAGCGAAGTGCAAATCGCGATGATACGCAAGTATCTTTCACGAGGGAATTATTTTGGAACTTTCTAATTGGCCTTTCTAGGTAGGTCTAATGACAAATGGGCTCCTTAAAGGTCCGAGGGAAAAAAAACGAAAGTCATTCTTTGTTATTGCCGTTTCGTAAGCAAGATTCGATTCTTGAATGAATTGACACTTCTCAATAGCTCTTTTACGATGTAAAGTTTTTACTTAAATTCTTCATTTTCGATAATCAATTGAACTCAAAAGTTTCCGCCCTTAAAATAACAAAAAATCATTTGTTGCCCATGCAAATTTCGTATTCAAGGGTCTTGGATTAGCGGATTTTTAAATCGCATGGAACTGCACAATTATTAGCAAAATATCGACTTTCGATGGCGGAAAATAATATGTTCATCATCGTTTTCATGACGGATGTCTAATTTGATCTATCCCAAGCAAAAAAAGTGGCTCGGCCTTTCAACCCTTCGTCGACCAATCTACATTCGGCCACGATTTTGACCCACTGGGTCAACTTGCTCCGAATAGTACTTCATCCACCTGCCATTAACAATCCTTCGGCCGGTTCTTATAGAAACAAATCAGGCATACACTTCAAACCTTTTTTAATACGTTTGCATAATTAAAATTCAGAAAACATCAAATTAAATCGTTCAAAAAAATTCTCGAAAATGTACAATTTTCTAAAAGTGAGCATTTAAGGGGTTAGGCCACGATGACGGGTATAAAATCACGTGCGAATTTGACAATTTTTTTCGTATGAAAAAGTGATTGACTCATAAAATTAATTACACGTCAATTTAGTATGAATATCAAGCTGTTAGAAAAAATTTTTTTTTTTTCGATGTACAAAATCGCCGACTACTAATATTTTCTTTTGCTATCTTTTTTTAGGCACTCCGCGGCGTGACATTTAACATCCACAACTTTTTACCTAG
Organism: Ophion obscuratus; assembly: GCA_964007375.1. NCBI lineage: Eukaryota > Metazoa > Arthropoda > Insecta > Hymenoptera > Ichneumonidae > Ophion > Ophion obscuratus. Next base: position 9,253,535 of record OZ023321.1, read on the forward strand.
AACAAAAAACAAAAATTCCCGTCAATCTACATTAAAATACCTAAAGAAGTACCTACGGAATTAAAAAATGTTGTTTTATTCAAAAGTTGTAGTTATTTGAACTAGAGAAATGAATTTTCAGTTAAAAATTTCGTTGTAACTGCTCATAAACTGCTCGTAAAATGAAAAGTTTTCGATTAATCAGAAATTCCGTACGTACTGCAAAATGCAATTAGGAACGTAACTTTTATATTTGAAGTAAATCGAGTGAAAATTGTTGAAGTTATTTGTCACGCCAATTGGAAAAAAGCTGTTTCGAGAAGTTTCGAGTAGTAGGCCATTTTGTACATCGAAAAAAAAATTAACAGCTTGATATTCATACTAAATTGATGTGTAATTTATTTTATGAGTGAATCACTTCTTCATGCGAACATAATTGTCAAATTCGCACATAATTTTATACGCGTTACTGTGGCCTAACCCCTTAACGAAAAATTTATCCGGGTCAAAATGACCCAGTGTGTCAACGTAGATTCAAAACATCATCCAAAACACTCAATTTGCGCAAGATTTACGGTGAATTTGATCACGGTCGGTCCATGCGCAGGGTACATCGAGTCATACCTTGAACATTTTGAACGTAGTTGACGAGTTGGTCCACTCGGTGAGAAAGCACTTCACAATTGTAGGTAAAGCCGGAGACTGATAATCATACGAGTTATGTCGGTTGCTTATATAGTCCAAGAATATGGTGACGCATTATTGTAAAATCGAGTGTCCAGGTAGAAAGAAGTGCGTATCCGGGGGGATCCAGATCTCTAGAAACTACCGACACCATACCGTGTCAGACTTGGACACCGTCGCGCTTATTTCTCCCCTCCCCCCCCCCCCTCCCCAACTCCATCTCAGCCAAGACGAGAATTGTGTAATTCAAGGTCCCGCACGGCGTAATTTCGTTTTTTTTCCGTCTTTGCCTTTTTTTGTGTTACTTATTATTTTCGACAAAAGTCGAGCGCGTTACCGAATGCAGAATGGACACGTTCCGGACGTAACGATCGTAAAACCGCGCCTCTTTTCGGTTAACACACACGCCCGATCGTCATCGAAGGACGAATTGTGTATTTCTGTACGAAAGAACCGTGTGATCGATCAGGAAGAAAAAGTGTGGCGTGACCGAATGAAAGCGGTGTTCCCTTCGATCCAAGAATGCGATCGAGGCTTATAAAAATACGCTCGTCCAGCCTAATCGTATCGTTACACATGCACGCGTAAACGTACACGAGAACGAGAAAGTGTTCGGCATTATCCCACGTTTGCATGACCGGCCTCGCTGTTTCTTGTATATTGAAGAAACAGAAAAAAAAGAAAAAAAAAAACAATGTCTCACTCGTGCTGCGTCCTTTGGAGGACGAAGGAATACAGTAAGGACTTTTTTTCCGAGCTGTCGTAAAATATTTGAATCTGGAGTTCTCGATCAATTGTCAAATCGCAATTGGCATTTGAGTCGAAGAAACGAGAACTCGGCGGAGTTCGAAGAGGCGAGTAGGGTAAGGGTCGAGAGGAACTTTAGACAGGAAGCGAAAAATTGTTGATTATAAAAAATCGCTTGGTATGGGTTATTCATTCGCTTTGATCTTCGAGTGACTTTGAATTTAAGCACGTTCTACGGTAAATTAATGTTTTCTTCGAAAATACAACCGTCCAAGCTTAAGGCTTTATGTACCTTTAGATGGTCGACAAACAAGGCTTTTTTTAGGGATTCGTTTTTGAAAACACTAATAAAGCAATCAAAATGGGTTTTGGAGGGTTTACTTTACATATCTGTAGGTACTCAAAAAAAAATTTGATATTCCAAACAGACATAAAGTGGCGGCCCAGTGGACGGTAAAACAAGAACGCATTTTTCAGACCCGTCGGGGGCGGACTCGGAGACGCACATAAGCGCCGAGAACAAGAAATAGTTTTTTTTTTCGTAATCTACTTGACTTTTGCTAGCGAAGCACACACGGTTATAACAAAATAACAAAATATAAACAAATATAAACAAATATAAACAAAATAACAAAATAAAATAACAAAATATTGATATTTACAAATTCGGCACCATTGCAAAAAAAATCGCATTTTAACCTAAACAAACGGTCTTAAGGGATCATCACAGTGTAACGGGTCGAAAAAAGCTGATTTTCGCGATTTTTTGCCATCTTTAAAATACGCTAATCAGTCTGATTTTTTCCGTCAAATCAAAGCACTCATGAAAAACAGAAAATCAATTTCTAAACGTTTTGTTTTTAATTATTTTTTAAAAATGTTTTGTTAACGATTGAAATTGTCGTCGAAGAAAAAGAAGTCCTCACGATGTACATGCCTGTGGCCGTAAATATTATCTGCAACAAAATTTGTAAAAAGATTATTAATCAGCATGAAAGCCACTATCTTGCTATGGAGATTGCTTGAAATACAAATTCACGAAATGGCGGCGCTTTGGAAAAAAAAGTATCGAATGTAGCCTATTTTTCGACAGTTTTTCGTCAAAGAATATGAAGATTTAAAAAAAAAAGCTACACCGTTCTGAAAAACAATATTTCGAGAAAAACGCGTGTAGGTCTCACGCACGTGGTCGAGTTCCTTTTTCCGAGAAAGGCTGTAGCAACCGGAATAATTCGAATTTGGCCCTAAAAATTGAGCAGCATGTTTATAATCGTCTACACTATCGGATAATGAAAAAAAAATCGACTTTTTGAAAATTTTACACTATGATCCCTTAAATTGTTCATAAAAGCCGCAATTGTTAATCGATCGTAAAAATCGTATGTACACTCCGCTAGAAAGTCTATCCAAGAAGCGGCACTTGCAATTTGAAGTCAATCGGTTGAAAATTGTAAGAGACACGAGTCCGCCCGATTTTTAAAACATGTTTTCAAGACAAACGCGTTTAAAGTTTCAAACTCATTTTCTTGGGATATTCATGCATATCAACCATACCATTCTCGGGATGTTGATTTGTTTAAGCCATCGTTAGGGACATTATTCAATTTATTTAATTGATTGATTTATTATTTATTTATTTAAGCCATCATTAGGGACATTATAAAATTTATTTAGGGGACATTATTTAAGCCAATAGAAAAAAACTATACATTTCTTTTTCACCAGCATATAAAGCCCTAGAGTTCAATAAATGTCCTACAAAAAATGTAACATTGTGTTTTTTTGCAAAAAAAGTCCAGAGTGTTCGAGTCATCTAAAGCCAAATACCACTAGGGGTCCATTTTGCCCCTCACGCCCTTTGAGATTAGCCAACGTTTGACCTCGAAGAGTTACCAAAACCCGTGCAGAAATTTTGGCAGGGATACAGCTGGATTCTGACTTGTATTCCGGGCTCCCAGTCGGGATCTAGTCCGATATCGGATCAGATTCGAAGACTAAATGCAACATCCGTAAACTGGATTCCATTAGGGATCCAGAACCGGATCCTTTAATGACTCTAAATAGATTCCCCATGGAATCATTGAGGAATCTGGGAAGGATTACGGATGAATACAGGCTGAAATAAAATTTCAAAAATGGAATTATGACATGTTAAATTTATTATAAAGATAAATAACATTTATAAAGTTTTGGTGCATTAAACTATCAGTAAAAAAAATTTGTCCAAAGATTCAAATGGCAAAGCGCGCTCATCGCGAGATTTTGATGTGAATTAAAAAAAATTCACATCAAAATCTGTGAATGCAAATGTATTGACAAGAAATTATAAATACAAAAAAATACACAAAATTAGTTGTGAATTTTTTCGTATTTAAGACAAATTAAAATCAAATTCAAAATGATTAGATTAAAATTTGCGCCAAAAGTGAGTTCGTACGTATTTTGAGAGAAAACATTGCCTCGAGGCAAAGACATTTTTGTACATAACTTTTTGTGCGAACATTTCTTTGCCTCAACACAATGTTTTCTCTCAAAATACGTTTACACTTGTGGTGTAAATTTTAATATAACTGTCGTGAATTCGATTTTTATTTTTTTCAACTTGAGGAAATTCACAACTCATTTTGTGATTTTTTTCATATTTATAATGTAATATTTGAAACTCACAACTTTTTTTGCATAAATTTCTTTGCCTCGACGAAATGTTTTCTCTCGAAATACGTAAGAACTCACGGTTGGTGTAAATTTTAATCTAATCATTGTGAATTTGATTTTAATTTGTCTTAAATACATGTTTATACACACCGACATGTCGGTGGGTATAAACAGAGACTTATTCCCCAAAACCGGTATCCCGGTTAGAATCCAACTTGCATCAGTATCGGAATATGTATGACGACGATGGCATAATTTTGAAAATTTTGGCATCACGTGTATTTTCGGTATTACTATGTAATTCCTATCTATAGATAGGAATTTTATAGATAGGAATCTATAGACAGAAATTCCTATCTATAGATAGGAATTCCATAGTAATACAGAAAATACACGTGAGGCCAAAATTTTCAAAATGATGCCATCGTCGTCGTACATATGCCGATACTGATGCAAGTTGGATTCTAACTGGGATACCGGTTTTTGAGAATCCATGACAAATCCTGATCGGGATTTGATCGGACATAGGGTATCCCGGTCAAAATTTCTGCATGGGAAGATCGCTTAATTCGCAAGCTCTCTTGACGGTAACTAAGTTTTCATTAAATATTCCAATCATGTGTGTAACGAATGAGCTAGGGTACGCACTGTTACGTTTTGTTCTGTCATCAACTATCTTGAGTGTCGTCAGTCCACGAATGACTAATCTAGCAATGAGAATGAATAACATTTCCATAAGGCTATTAAAATTATCTAGAAGCCGAATCATGAGAGCGATCAAATTATTTCTACATACGTGTTGTTTTTGTTTTCTTCAAATCTAATTAGCAATGTATCACCATGAATTTGTAGAACGATCAGTAGTTCAAGGTCGCTGCAGTAGGAGGGTGACGAGGCGCGAGAACGAAAAAAAAGGACAAACCGTCTAGCGTAACGATCGCGAGCTACGAAAGTTCCGCTGAGCGTAGATGCAGGTAGAGAGGAAGGAGAACGGTCCGCCCAGATTAGCGGGATCTCGTTACAGTCCGTCAATGTTGTCCTCGGGATATTTCTCTAACGTAACGTCACGATCAAAACGGTAAATCAGCTTCATAAGATCAAAGGGAATCGAAATAACGGCCTGACAGATCTCACGCACTGTTGCTCACGCACGTCTCGTTATTTTTTATCACGCTGGTCGACGATTTAAGGTAGTTGTTAATCAGAACTACTTAGACGGGGCAGTTAAAAAAGAATTTATTGACAAGGAGACTGCCGATGAGATCCATTGGATTGAATTACCAACTCGTTGATTGGATCGATAGCGATCGGTCGAATATTTTTCCAATGGGGACACTTCGGCCAGAGGAACTTTCGATCATGGTCCATTTCCTGTCGGATTAATTATCAACTACCCGTTAAAAAAACGTAGAAAACGCTTCGAAAAGTAACAAATTTGTGCGCGGGATGACGACGTTTATTTTTTTTACGAGATCCAATAAATTCCGGTTGAGAATTACAAATGAAGAATACCTAAACGATGTCAATCGAGAAACAGCGCTGAATCCACTTGAAATGCAACGTGGACGCTCTACGTGCAGTGTCCTAGAGGAGATACCTCGAAGAAAAATTGCTGATTTTCATGATTTTTCTTCTGAAGGAAATATTTCTTCACTTTTTTTTAGATTCAGGGTACGTTTTATTACAATGAAACTTGAAATGATACCGCGAAGAAAAATTGCTGATTTTCATGATTTTTCTTCTGAAGGAAATATTTCTTCACTTTTTTTTAGATTCAGGGTACGTTTTATTACAATGAAACTTCAGTTATACGTTTCGCGAGGGGTACGTCAAATATGACGTGTAAGTGAGAATAACGTAGAAGTGAAATACAGTATGTATCTAAAACTCTATAACATTTGAAAATGGCGATTGGTGCATAATTCCCGATGTTTTTTCATAGCAGTACCTATATTATGTTAATGTTTGGTTTTCCAATTGAAAATTTGATTGGCAATAATTGGGTAATGAGCCAACTCAAGTTTGGATTTTCCGTTTTGGAATTTCCGTCTTGAACTTCTATTTAATGCAAGTTTGTATCACTAAGCTTTGACGTGTTAAACTAGTAAATAACAGACAAGTTCGAATTGATAAGAGATATGTAATCACAGTACATGTATACATAGTCGAAGTTAGAAATATCAAAACATAAACAAATCGGAACATCGAAACATCAAAACATCAAAACATCGAAACATCAAAACATCAAAACATCGAAACATCAAAACATCAAAACGCAGTTATATGAAATTTTCTGCGGCGATAGAATATCACGTGTGATTAACGTATAACTAAGAAAAAATGAACCTCGAAACCGGCCCTGGGAAATAAAATTAATAACGTATAAGCGCGAAAAACGTAGAAATGAAACTTTATTACCATCTTTATGAACGGAATCTGCCGGGGCTAGAGAAATTTAACGTATGAATTATAAAAACGTATAAGTGCAAAACATACAAACGAGGTTTCACTGTACTACCTTTGGCTGTTATGTAATATTAAAAAAAATTAATATTTGATAATGGCAGCGGAATGGCATGGTCTTCTAAACGGGGCCGAATTGAAATTCCGTACTTTGAATGATCAGAACGCTCAAAACTCCGAAGGAATACTACCCCGAAAGGTCGAAACGCCGAAAGAATTTTACACGAAAGGCAAAAATTCCAAAAATCTGAACACCGTCAAAATAATTCGGCTACGGAAATTTAAAAAGTTTCCAAATTTTCAACAAATCGACGAATTATTACAAGAATTTTTTTTCATTAAGAAGTGATTTTGCGTCGATTTTGAAATTTGTCTAGACATTGTTATACGTTCTACATCATTTACATTCAACTGTGTAGACTTTCGCTGGCATGATCTTGACATGGGGGCCGGGTTGAAATTCCGAACTTTGAATGCGCCGACGGTTTAAAATTCCCAATTTCAACCCGGTGACTTTTAAACGAGTTGCAGCAGATGTTGTCAGACGGCGTGACACGTAGCGTCGGTGGGATTAATCCGAAAAAAAAGCCGACGAAGATTTTTCTTTTATTTACACCCATACACAGAATATGAACCAAGAAAAAGTGAGAAATTTTGAAAATCGATGAAATGGTACGCTTTGAAATAATAAAATTGAATTATCCAAAAAATGCTACATTTTGCAACAAAAAATACTTTCTTTTATTTTCAAAAACATTTAGGGTCGTTTTTTAAACAACAAGGTTAGAAAGATTTACACCAAATTTCATCAGAATCGGTCGATTAGTTTTTTTGTTGCTATACGTCACTTTAGTTTTAAAAATGCAGTTTAGAAGACTGTGCCATACCGCCGCCACTTTTAGAGATTAATCATTAAAAAATGTCCATGTAACTGCCAAAAGTAGTAATAAAGCATACCCAAAGTCTCAAAAATGCGGAAGAAATCTTTCCTTTAAAAAAAATGATGAAAATCATCAATTTTTTCTTCGCCTTAGTTATCTCCGCCCTTAAATCCCTATAGGGATGCGGTAGGATCTGGCTCCCCAACATGTTTCCACCCAGGTAATAATGCGATCAGCTCAACGGATCAACAACCCCAACGGAAGATTTTCGAAAAAGATAAAAACTGAGCAGATCGCGTCAAGTTCGAGTCCGTATCGTGCATCCACATTATCAAGAATCTCACGTGCCTCCGTATAAATGCATTCGCTTGTATACTCGCGGGGTATGAATGACGAGTCGAATGTGCGGGTCTGCTCAAGATTCTTGCTGCACGAGCATCTCTCGGGCAAGTCTTTGCTTACTCATCGTTCATTCATAACTCCGGAGGCGCGAGACTTTAATCAGCAAGGAAAAATCAAATATGAACGATGAGTACTTTTATTCGAGATTTGTGCCGAGAGGTGCTGCATTGTCTGCCATTCACAGTTGCCTTAACCAGTATCGAATTGCACAATCGTTAACAACCGTACGTAGAATGTTGGATGGGGGAACGATGTACTAACGGTACGATGAGAACCAAGAACTTGACATCATTGCCTTTATTATTACATATCTCATTTATTTACACGAAGAAAAGGGGTAACGCCACTGTAAACATCTAAAATTGAGCGCTTTTTTGCGATTTCTCTTTGGGTGGAAGGACGAGTAAGAGGATAATAATATTCAAGGATGTCAGTTGTCATATCTTCGAGTGAACAAAAAAAAATTATATTAAAAAATTATACAAAATGGTGACGCTGCAGCCACTTTGCGAGGCATGTTGAATTTTAGACGCTTTATAACTGAAGCAAATTTGAATGTGAGAAAAATTTGAAAAAAATATTATTTTACCCAAATGTAGCTAGAGAAATACGTAGGTGATTTTGAAAATATTAATTTTTGGATAAATGGCAAGTATTTAAAGTAAAAACTCAACTTTCGACAGAAAAAAATGACAATAATTTGTTAATAAATAATGTTATGATTAACTCATGGAAAATCCCGTACGTATTTCTCTTGGGAATGTTATTTTAAAGATGTGCTCAACATTTGGAGCGAATAAACATGCGGGCCTTCTTTTTACAGGTATCAAACTTTTTTCCCCTTATTCTAGATGGTTCAAAGAGTTTTTTGAGCCAATTTTAAGAAAATCAATTTTTCGAAAATTCTACAGTGGTGTAATTCCTGAAATGTCTTTTTTGACTCCACACATCGATTTTTCGAAACATTCAATAGTATCCGTCGTAATTGTCGTGGCGATAATGAGCCGGTGCAAGATTCGAATATTGAACTATAGGAATCGGGGCTGGATGCACCGGGTGTCCGATCTTCTTGACGATCGCGTTGAAACCGTTGCGATCGTCAGCCGTATACTCGACGATGCGGATCGTACCGTCCGGTTCGTTCAGCGAATATGATCCCTTGACGACATCGCCGTCCCGCACTTCCTCCTGGCTCTTCACGTCACCCGTGTGAGGATCGTTTACTCCGTAATTAAAGGAGTACCGAGGATATGCCTGAAAATGTACATGAGGCGCATCAAATACGAAAAGGGATCGAATTAATTCTTCGCTAAAATTTATTCGTCCATTCTTCTCGCAATATCGAATTAATATCTTCAGCTCTTAATTGAAGAGGATACGTTTCGCCGAAGTATGTTTTTTTGCGATAAAAATTCGACTTTGAAGTTTTCGTAAATTTCTTCGTTTTCGAGAAAAAAATCATATACCGGGGGTCCCAGAACTAAAGGCGTTCCCTGAAATGGGGGGTTGGGGATGAAATTCTGAGTCGATTGATATAAGCATGTGTGGGTCTCAGATCAACCCCTGAATTATTATTAATTTTTAAAGGCGGGCGCACCTGATTGGATCGTTTTTAAAAATTAATAATAATTCAGGGGTTGATCTGAGACCCACACATGCTTATATCAACCGACTCGGAATTTTACCCCCAACCCCCTCTTTTAAGGAACGCATACAGTTCTGGGACACCCTGTACATTGAAATGTCAGTAATTTAGGAAAGTTATGTGAATTCAGTCGCAGTGAATTGCTGCTCTAGACTGCTAGTCAAAGGTATAGGCAGAATTCCAGCAGAATTCAAGATTTTCCATGAGATTCAATGCCTGGAGCGGTTTTCTTTTTCAATTGTAAAATTCAACTGATGCTGAACAAAAAATAACTAAAAAAATAGATATACTCAAAAATTGATTAGCAAATTGCTCTTACAGTTATTGTTTTCACTTCGACTTGTTAGTTTAGGGCAGAGACGAAGCACCCGAGCAGATATATAACGTTCGAACTATTTAAAAATAATAATCGCTGTCTCTTTCTTGTGGTACACATTTTCGTAAATTTTTAGCCACCCTATGAGTTTAAAATCATGAAAAAGGTTGTTCCATATTTTTTAATTTAATTTCAAACTTACTCGCGAACGGTTATTTCTCTATTAAAAAAAGGAAAAACGGATCGAGTTTTTCCACTCACGTTGTAGTCGTGGGAGTGATCGTTGTTTTTATAAAATCCTTCGTGGTCCGAATTCGCTACGGGAATTGTGACTAGCGGTGTAATTGCATCGTCGGTGTACACATTGCCGTAGGGATTTTCGTAATTAACGTAAACTGCATCGGTGATGGCAAACGCCACGAGCAGTAGAGCTATTTGCTTTCAAAATAGAAATATATAGTTATATGTATGTGTGTATATATATATATACAGGGGGTCCTCTTATGAATGGATAATCATGCAACTGGCTATAGGTCAGGTCATGTGCTACCTGGAATTTCAGTTCAGTAAAAGTTCCATGGTTTTCGAGATTTTGGGCTTTGTGTTTTTTGTTATCATCTGCTTCTGGTTTTTCGCATGTCATTTCTACAAATGGTATAATTCGACAATAACTACGTGGCATGATATGCGCAGTACTTTTTTTTTACAATACAGGTTATCAAAATCAAATGTTCGAATTGGTTTGTATGAAAATTCTGCGTAAGATTTTTTTTCATAAAGTTTCCTTACCATTGTAGGTTAAAGAGTAGACTTTTCTATATAAAACAAATAACCAAGAGTATTATTAAAAAGCATGCGAAAAACCAAAAGCAGATGCTTTTTATCTTGAAAATCGTGAGACTTTTATTAAATTGAAATTTCAGCATATAGCAAATTCTAGTATATAAATATATATATATTTATTTATTTATATTTATGCCAATTACAAAAGCAGCTTCAGCGCTGATCGCGACGTTGGCTCACGTCTTATGCGCATAAGAATGACGAATAATATCGTCCCAAGTACCCAAGATCCGTTTACCTTGTTCATGTTGTCGCGTGTCGGATAGCTGGTGCCAACTGGCCAATTCGATCGATCGTGAGAATTTATATGTTCGGAAATGAGGCTTGGTCACGGTTAATTGTGGGCTGGTTCAACGTCATCGACACGGGCCAGTTTCTAAATCCAGCAAGGACGTTGTTTACATTTGTGTTACTTGTGAAACTCGGCAGTTCTGGGACGAGGGAGTGAAATTGTGGATTATACCCTGAGCGTTTGTACCCCCCATTATTGGGTCACGGGAAATTGTTTGGTTTTTTCTTCAATGATCGTATTCCTGGCAAGGTCGAATTCCACATTCTTCGCGTACTTTTCTCTCCGGTCAAACTTCGTATCTCGTCTCTATCCTTCATGGACCAATTGTTGAACGCTGTACAAAATAATTCGTCTATAGATTGTATCGCCTTGTATCTTTGTCGCCGAACAGACGATTAGATCATACCACACTGACATGAACGTATTTCCTTTGCTTTACAATGTCGACGTAGTTTTAATTATGTTATGAAATAAAATAATACGAAAATCGTGCGTACACGTGGAACGAAATATTTCATGCATGTGCTCATTTGTGGCGCGGGAGTTGGGCAATGTCGACGAAGCGAGCTGAAAAAATAATCAATCTGGATCACCTCTAGACGGTAATATATAATAGTTGATGAATGTTTAAAGATCGTTGTTCGAGTCGCAATTGCAATTGTAAGAATTACACGTATTCACTACGCACTTAGATTTTTTAATCTAAGAAATAATTATTGTACATTCATCCAATTGTGGGTAGTATATTTAAGGGGCTATACCATTGTGAACGCTGAAAATTTGGTTGATTTTCGGGAATTTTTTGGAAAAAAAGTACTCAATTAAATGTTTCGGAAAATTAAGAATATATTTGGCTATATTTGACCTATATTACATAATTTTTGCATAGAAAATATTGAGATCCAAGTAACTTATGCGCAACCTTCGGAGGCGCCAAAAAAAAAGTTGCTCCACTGCTGACATAATTCCGGCCGATTGAGTAGCTGAAACCGAAAAAGGAAAAAATATCGTTTAACTGGAAGGTATTTCCTGTACAATGACGTAGGATTTTCGAAAAATATAATATAACAAAATGTAGTTATGAAAAAAAGTCTGTTTTCTTGCCTATAAAACGGTCGTTTTTTTCAATGCCAAATTATTGATTTTCATCCAATCAAAAATATCCTACGTCATTGTAGAGTAAATATATTCAAGAGTACTCAGTCCAAATTTCAAGTCAATCGGATAATTGCTCTTTGAGTTACAAATGTCAGCAAATTTGAAAAATCTCATTTCGAGAAAAACGCGTTTAAAGATTTAACCATCGATTTTTGCAAGATAAAATGATATTTACCATTAAAACTGCTAAGTATAAACGTAAAGTTAAACTGTCGAAAAAGGCAAAAAAAATCGATTTTTTGGAAGTGTCACTGGTATAGTCCCTTAAGTACAGCTTCCCGTAGACTTTGATTCGCAAAAAAAATTCAAACATTTTTCCAGTCAGAACGTGTATATTCTATTTGACAGTAATTAAAATGAAGGAAATGCAAATTCAAGAGAATGGCACTCATTCACAAATAAAAATGAAAATGTATGTAAAATTTGGATTGAAATAGTAAATTTTTTTCCAGTTTTTCAAAAACTCTTCTCGTCAAGTAGAAGGTAGCAATATTATCACTATTTACACCAATTTTCACCTCAATCAGCTTAATCGTTTTTGACTATTCCAGCACGCCAATTTCGAAAATGCAGTTTTGAGAAAACAAAAGCGTTTAATGTTTGCAAAGAATTTGAATTAAATTGCACTAGGTACTTGTGGTAACTAATTTCTTGAGTAATCTGTTACAAAGTAATTAAATGATCAACTACAGTGGTAATTGTAGTTGTTAATTGTTAATTTAATCACTTGTTGCCCATCTCTGCCTGGCCCTCCGCGCTCTCGCTTCTACCTGCGGCGCGCTCTGAATCCGAGCGGCAAAGCGCAGCGTTGACGGGCTGTAACGTTTGAAGTTGTTCCAATTTCGCTTTGAAACTTTGGGAAAATATTCTACACATACAGTTCTGTCGTTAAAAAAAAATCGATTTTTCGATCGTTGTAAATGTATATTTCGCCTTAAGGTATTCCCTCTGCGGAGGGCCGTATTTTTGTGGGGCCATAATAAGGGCCCTTTTGAATCATCGGTCAATTGAGGTAGCGCTCAATAAAAAAAAGTCACTATTAATTAGTATACCCAACGATAAACTGGAATAAAAAATTCACGTGATTACAGACGAATATCAGTTAATTGTCAAATATTCGAGTCGAAAGGAATACCTCAAAGAAACGAAGATCTAAAGAAGCTTAAAAAAAGAAAAAAATGTTCATCAATTAGGAATTGTTGATGATACACCAAAACTCAATACTTTGGAATGATAAAAATGATTGAACTTTTCTTAAAATTCTCGAAGAGATTGAATATTATTATTTAGCGAGTTATTTAGTGTATAAATTATTCGATAGAAATGTTGCCAGCGTGTTATCTCCATGAAGCGCCGTATAAATAAGACAATTTACAGAATCGTAATTTTTCGGTAAAAGTTCGGTAACTTGGCTTGAAATTTTACCAGTATACTGGAATACATTTTTACTTGATTACAGACAAAAATCCGTTGATTGTCAAATATTCGGGTTGAAAGGAACACCTCAAACAAAAGAAGGTCTAAAGAAACTTAAAAAAAGAAAAAAATGTTCATCAATTTTCATCATTTTCATCAACATTTTCATCATTTCATGATTTTCATCATCACCAAAATTCAATAATATTGCATGATAAAAAATATTGAATTTTTCTTAAAATTCTGTAAATGATTGAATATTATCATTCAGTGAGTTATTCAGTGTACAAATTATTAAATAGAAATACCGCCAGCATGTCATATCCATAAAGCGCCATATAAATGAGACAATTTATGGACTCGTAAATTTTCGTTAAAAGTTCGGTAACTTGGCTTGAAATTTTACCAGTATACTGGAATACATTTTTACTTGATTACAGACAAAAATCCGTTGATTGTCGAATATTCGGGTTGAAAGGAACACCTTAAACAAAAGAAGGTCTAAAGAAACTTAAAAAAAGAAAAAAATGTTCATCAATTTTCATCATTTTCATCAACATTTTCATCATTTCATGATTTTCATCATCACCAAAATTCAATAATATTGCATGATAAAAAATATTGAATTTTTCTTAAAATTCTGTAAATGATTGAATATTATCATTCAGTGAGTTATTCAGTGTACAAATTATTAAATAGAAATAGGGCCAGCATGTCATATCCATAAAGCGCCATATAAATGAGACAATTTATGGACTCGTAAATTTTCGTTAAAAGTTCGGTAACTTGGCTTGAAATTTTACCAGTATACTAGGATGTATTTTTACTTGATTACAGACGAAAATCACTAAATCGTTAAAAATTCGGGTTTGTTAACGGAATACCCTAATTCTTATAATGACTCTGTCAGTTTCACTGAAACTTTCTTCCCGAACGTCACGTTCTCGATTCTCAAGAGAAAAAAAAACAGAGCCAACAATTGTACAAGTCTTTTTTCCCGAAGATTTTGCGATTCGCGCGATCTCGAGAACTCTCGCTAATTACGTCGCGGGTGTAGACGTTGGGAAGGAGGCTCGTGCGATTGGCATGCATCTCGACGTTCTCGCAATCGCGATGACAATCTCAGTGAAACTTCTCACTTTTCGTACGCACCGAGGGGATTAAAAAACAAAACATTATACCGCTATTTCGTTAATGGACATTTGCAGTAGCTTTAATCTTTTCTCGTCCCAAGTAAAACGTTCTACGTTGAACAATGGGCCAATGAATATGGAGCCCGTCAACTTCAGTTACTCTTTATTACCCTATTATTTTTATCTGCAAAGGTGCATTTCTCTCGGCGTCAACAACGAGAGATGAAAACGGTTGTAGCCTTTGCAGACTTTTTATTAAACCACTTTGAGATTTATATGCTTCCGGTTTTTGTTTCGCAGAACTTGAAAAAGTTTCGCGATAGGTTACCGGGGTCTGTTTTTCACATATCGAGCCGAAATTCGTAAAAAAAAAGCAGTTTCACTTTTTTCGATAATTTAGATAATTTTAGATAAATATAGATCTAGATAATTAGATAATTTTAGATAATTTTAATTAATGTAAATGATGAGATTTAATTAATATAAATAAAGATCATTTAATTAATATAAATAATAAATTCAATTAATATAAATAAAGATCATTTAGATAGTTTCAGATAATGTTAGATAACTTTAGATAATTTAGATAATTTTATGAGTTTATTCAATTTATGAGACATTTTAAATGTATACGTGGACAGGAAGTGGCACAGAGGAAATAATAAATCGACGCATTGAATTAATTGATCATAATTGATCAGCAGGAAGTAGAGGTCCGGATGAACAAATGTCTAGCGGTAGTAGGACTCAAAATGCAAATGAAACTTTCAGTTTGATCTTCCATCTCACGTTCTTATTAATTACATTTTTTTTAAGTACAAATGATAGCGTCACAACATCCTGTCAGTGCAGACGAACCGCTCTTCGTGTTTTTTCTTCACACGTGCAGTTCCTCCGCGCCATAAAATTTCGTTACACAAGTACATTCGTGAAACATGTATTTACAACGTTGGGCTGTCGCGCTCCGTATATTTCGACAGTAAAGTGGATTCCCAAGGCAGGCACCGCTTCGCCACGTTCGATCGAGAAATTTTGCGCAAGTTGTAAAAACTTGACGTTTCTCGACACGTTGAACCATAATCGAGGACAGAATAAGAGGATGAAGGAGAATGGGGAGATCGTGGTCCATGGACCTTGGATAGATGAGATAAGACTGGTTGGGATGACGGAAAAAAAAAGTTTTTTTTTTTACGAGCTTTTCCGAGATGTCTATACGCTCGGGTTTTTCTGGTCTATTTAAAAATGATGCTTGTCAAAGTCGTATCCATAATACTCGGGCGACGAATGAACGTACTTGGCGATCGGTATCGGGGGCGGTGGGGGCGGATGTACCGCCGGACCGACCTTTTTTACGACCGCATTGAAGCCGTTGTGATCGTCGGCTGTGTACTCGACTATTCTCACACTGCCGTCGGGCTCGTTCACGCTGTATGAACCGTGCACGACGTCACCGTCGCGCACTTCGTGCTGCGTCTTAACGTCACCGGTGTGAGGATCGTGCACTCCGTAATTGAAGGTATATTTCGGATGCGACTGTGCGACAAAGAAAACACACATATATGTATTAAAGGCGATTGACCCTTCGGCGACACACTTATATTTGGCTACGATTTGACTACGATAAAAAAAATCGTGAAATTATAACTTTTCTCAGGTTTGAAAAAAAAAATGTGTTTAAACAAAAAACACTCTAACATGCTATAAAAATTATTTAAATTTTAATTATTAAATAATATAAAGTATTTAAATTATTTAAATACTTTTTCAACGACTTTTTGAATTCACTTAGAAGAGATTTTCATACTGAAGAACATAAACTTTGGTTTAATTGAATAGGTCGTTTAGTCTTTTTTGCTATCACGCTCGCCAATTTGGAAAAATCGTGAAAAATTAAAACTGGAAAAAACGCGCTTCAAAGTTTTCAATAGTCGGTTCTCTGCTTTGGGCCTTGTATCTTCGAAAATATTTACAATTGGCCTCTGTAACTTTGTGAATATATTCTTGGATAGTTTCTGTCATTTTAAGCAATAAAAAAAAACGATTTTCCGGACCTGAAAATCAGGCCCCGGCCTTAAGGGCGGGGTAAAGTATTTAATTTTTTTTTCATTTAAAATTTTTTTTTTAAATGAATGCATAATATATCAAGAATATTGTGTTAAAATTTCAAGTCGATCGGAGTAAAATTGACGAAGTTATGAGTATTTGAGCGTCTATTGCTCCATGCCGTTCTCTTCTCTTCTGCGTTTTTCAAACCGTTTTTCTGAGACTTGTCATATTTGAAGTCCGTGTGCACGATAACTCAAAATCTACTAGACCAATCGCTTTGAAATTTTGCACAGTACTTCTTCACATAATTCACCAGGTATTGTCGAGAGCTTTTTTGTTTTTTTTTAAATAATTAATAATTTTTCAACAACAAATTAGCCGATTTTTTTTAGCGAAAATCGGGTTTTTGGCTCCCAAGTGCTACGAAAAAACGAAAAATCGAAAAAAAAAATCCTCCCGTCATTACCTCGAGAAACATCTCCTTTAACAAATGCATTTTGATTTTTTTGTTTCAAATGATTCTGTTGCGAGTTATGGTGCACACCGCAAACCAACTTTTTTTCGAGGCGCCTCCGGGGTTTAATTTTCACTCGCTCAATTTTGAATATTTTGCCATGCAAATTTAGGAGATTGTTGTTCAAATGTTACTTTATTTGTAAAGTAAATTTGTAATGTAAATTTTGTTTGTAAATTTGTAATGTAAATTTGTAATGTAATGTAAATTTTGTAATGTAAATTTTTCAATAAACCAACACTATTCGTTACGCCAAAAAAAAATCTTAAAAACATGCCTTTTTTTCGCCGAATTAACTTTACCCCGCCCGTTAAGGTATTGCTTTCACGGCGTGTTTTGTGGGGGCACAAGTAGGGCCCTTCTGTATCATCGGTGAATTACGGTGGGGCTTGATAAACATCAGTCACAACCAATTAGTATACTCAACGATAAACTGGAATAAATTTCGCGCTAATTTAGTAGTAGGTCCCATTTGTACAAATTTTATCATTAACATTTTCTTTAAACATTCGGTAACCCGCCCTTTTTATTGTTTTTACGGAATCTTTAGAATTTTTTCCACGCGTTAAACAGTTTATATCAGGCATCTAGAGTTGGTTAATTAATGTATACATTATTAGATAGCAATGTGGTCAGCGTGTCACCTCCACACAGTGCCGTATAAATAAGACGATATTTAGAGTCGTCATTTTTCGTTAAATGTTCGGTAAGTTGGCTTGAAATTTTACCAGTATACTGGGATGTATAATTACTTGGTTATTGACGAAAATCGGTTGATTCTGAAATATTCGGATTCATGAAGGAATACCTCAAAAACCCTTCGGCCGATCTTTATTGAAAAAAATCGGGATACACTTTGAACATTTCTTTATTTTTCTGCATAATTAAAATTTGGAAAATATCAAAGTAAATCGTTTAAAATAATTCTTGAAAATCTTCAATTTTGGAAAAGTGAGCATTTTACTAAGCATTCATCTGGGTTAAAATTACCCAGTGTGTTAACGTAGGATAAACAAAAATCGGCTATTTTTTAGACGACCCTATTCAATCGTTGCAGCGAGATGAAATTTGTACAAATTTATTATTTGGAGAAACGTTGCTATTTCGGTGAATTTAATTGTTACATTAACCAAAAATATAAATAAAAAGACGCCAACTTTTATAAACTTAAATGTTTACTGTTGATGAAAATTGGATACGAGACAATTTTTTTCGTTTAATTTATAATTTTTCTAAAACGATACATTTTTTAATTTTAAATATAAAAGTTATGTCAAAAAAATTCTCCATAACGTTTTTATAGTTTAAACAAACGATAAAAAGCAACTTAATAAAAATAAGCGTCTTTTTGTTTATATTTTTGGTTAATATAACAATGAATTTCACGGAAATAGCAACTTTTCTCCAAAAATGAATTTGTAAAGCCGTTAATTATTGAACTATTAACTTTTTGAATTGTTTAATCACATGATTTTATATAAAATGAAGCGATCTACAAAAAACGTTCGTCACATTTCGTGATAAGTGTGATAGTTTCGCCGGAAAAGTGAAGAAAAAAAAATTTACTATACATTCAACTTTGAACCCGAATCACTTTAGAAAAAGTAGATTTATCATAAAATGATAAGAGACCTTTTTTATAGAACGTTCAATTCCCTATAAAAATGTGCCCTGCGCATTGCTGCACGTTCACCCGTTAGCGAGTTATAAAATTCAAAAGTAGCGAGAAAAGTTTTCTGCATGTTATTAGCATGGAAAAGAAAAAAATCGCCATGAGGAACCTCTAAATGTTAATAAACTTTAACAGGCGTCTTTTATAACCTCACTACAACTACTGCACAGGGAAAATTGAAAAAAAATAGTTTTTTTTTAATCACCCTATTACACATCGATGAGGAGAATGTGTTGAAAAAATGAAAAAAAAGCTCACATAGTAGTCGTGATCGTCACTGGCGCCGTGATGTTCGTGCTTCTCCTCGAGAACATGGGCATGAGGAAGCCCGTGATCGATCGTGTCCGCGTGATACGGCGATGCCGATACCGAGTGTACCGGTACCGCTACCGTAGGTAGAACGCGGTAATTCAGGTAATCATTTGCGGCCGCGAAATCATCGTAACTCGTGTATTCGGGATAGTAATTGCCTTGATCACCATTGTGACCAATTAGAACTGCATCGCCCCACGCGATGCAAGCTGCAACGACGATACTCGAAATCTGCAAAATTCCGCCGCAACTGTCTCAATCGATGTGTCAAAAATTGTGCGCCGTCAAAATTGAATTGTGATGTTTTTTTTTAGACAATTGAGTTTCACAAGTTTTTTGAACGTCTACTCATTCTCAACGTGTGCGCGTAATGCTCTGGTAATGGCCATTTATTGTTAGATACTTACAATAATGGTGCAACAATAACTAACAATAACAATAATATTTATTGCTAGATAAGTAGTTATTTAAAAAATTGTTAAATAATATTTATTGTTCTATAAGTATTACTGTTAGAACAATAATGCTTATTTGTTATTTGTTATAATGGTCCAACAATAACTAACAATAACGGTAATGTTTATTGTTAGTTATTGTTGTTAGAACAATGATATTTATTGTTGGAACAATAATTTTTATTGTCAGATAAATATTATTGTAAGAACAATAAATATTTTTGTTACAACGATAATTTATTGTTATATAAATATTATTGTTAGAACAATGATATTTATTTACTATTGATCATAATGACCAGTATTGGGCATTTCTTTTCAACTCGGACCAGTACAGATTTATCGTTTCGGTGACTCTGGACCGGAGAGTTGGCTTGCGAAATATGGAACCGGAGATTATTAATGCCAGGAAAATTGCGTTTTTATTCGTTACGAGTTGAAGTTCGTTCGGGCGAGTTTTTTTGCTAATGTGGAGAATGTGTTCCATGGATCGTCGATTTCGCTGAGTAATAGCACGTTTTGCTCGTTGCGTGTTATACTTTGTGAATGAATCGGACAATTGCAGTTGGATCCACATTTGATTATGATCCTCAATGGGCTTACTTCACTCTGATGCTCGCGATATTTCTTCGCAAATAAATTACTCCGTTTGCAGATAGGCAACATCACTTTTAATGCTTAGTCGTGTATTTATGATTCATTTTTCTGGATAATCGAGAATTGAATCGGGGTATAAGAAAAATTGCAACACTGCAATATCGACTTTTTACGACGTTTACTTTTCGGAAGAAGTATTTGCGAATCAAACGACCAGTGGTAAAAATTGGAAAAACGAAGAATGGAAAGTTTTTGGGCTAAACGATACAGTGGCAGAACGTTGGCGACCGTTCCCACGTATCCATTTTTCGTCAAAAATTTAATCTCGTGAAAAAGAAATAAATTTTGTGAGAAAAATTAATTTCGTGGAAAAAAATTAATTTTATGAAAAAAATCGTTGTTGTTAAAGAAAATGCATTTTCTTAAAAAATGAGTTTTGTGAAAAAAATGCATTTAATTTAAAAAAATGAATACCGTGAGAAAAAAATTAATTTCGCGAAATAAAATAAACCCAAATGAACCCAGTCCGTTTAAAACTTGTCTTCGATATTATAATTGCCACTATTTTGATTAGTATTTTTCTATCTAGTTTGGAACTTTCCGAATTTCATTGAACTTTTCGTAATATTCGTGCTCGAAAAAATCTCGCAAAAGATGAATACGATTCTCTTGCAATGACACGCATTTTCGAACAACTTGCTGATGTTCTCGCGACGAATATATTTGTATTGAGAACGTTGACACGAAAGCGCGTTTGTCTTGCATGCGCCGTGAAAGTAACGTGAAGACGGCAATACTTCGAAAGAGACACTTATTTCTGAAGACAGACACGGTTTCTGCAGTTTATTCCTGTCGTGTGCTCATCGTGTACATATTGTGTGTATGCTACCTGCGCGATGACCTGACATTTGCATACGCAGAAATAACACTTTGACAAGCAGTATATCGCAAAAAGTAAAGCAATCGCAATATAACTGACTGCTTGGAAAAATAAAGAAAAAAAAACGATTCTCGTTGGCTTTGCAAACTTGGCCAGAACATTTCATTGAAACGCCTTTTATTTCTGCTACACGAAATTCAGTCGCACATTTCATTTTATCGGAATGAAACAATCGGGTGTGGGATTTGAGACTGGAAAGATTTCCATGCATTCTATTTGGAACTTGCCAAATTTCCATGGCTTCCATTTGCAAATTGCCAAATTTCCATGCCTTCCATTTTGAACTTGCCAAATTTCCGTGCCTTCCATTTGGAACATGCCAAATTTCCGTGCCTTCCACTTGGAACTTGCCAAATTTGCATGCCTTCCACTTGGAATTTCCTAAATTTCCATGCCTGCCATTTGGAACTTGTCAAATGTCCATGCCTTCCATTTGAAACTTGCCAAATTTCCGTGCCTTCGATTTGGAACTTGCCAAATTTCCATGCCTTCCATTTGGAACTTGCCAAATTTCCATGCCTTCTATTTGGAATTTCCCAAATTTCCGGGCCTTCCATTTGGATTTCCCAAATTTCCATGCCTTCCCTTTGGAATTGCCCAAATATCCATGCCCTCCATTTGGAATTTCCCAAATTTACGTGCCGTCCATTTGGAACTGGCCAAATTTCCAGGCCTTCCATTTGGAAGTTGCCAAATTTCCATACCTTCCATTTGAAGTTTCCCAAATTTCCGTGCCTTCCAATTGGAACTTGACAAGTTTCCATGCTTTCCATTTGGAAGTGGCCAAATTTCTATGCCTTCCATTTGGAATTTCCCAAATTTCCGTGCCTTCAATTTTGAATCTCCCAAATTTCCATGCCTTTTATTTGAAACTTGGCAAAGTTCCATGACTTCCATTTGGAATTCCCCAAATTTCCATGCCTTCTATTCGGATTTTCCCAAATTTCCGT